>JAODAL010011955.1:0-97552 GCA_025379985.1 Phyllomedusa bahiana
ATTTGGCAGGCTATTTTTTTATTTTGGGGTATTTTCCGGAAAGAGTAACACCCCTATGATGTTTGTTTTGCTATCCTATTTAGAAGATTTCACCTCACTTTCTGTCTCTAAAGGGAAAATTTAAAAATTGGTACCTACCCCCTTTTTTTTCCAGCAAAAAGGGTAGTTTAACGTTTTTTTAAAAAACTTCTTTGGGGGCAAAAAAGGTGAGTTCCCTTTTAATGAGAATGTTGTAAAGTCCAAAATAAACATGGGGGGCCGCAAAACATGTATGAAGGGGTTTTACGCCTTTTTTAAATGGCGTATCTGGCATAAACCACCCACAAATCCGCTTTTGGGACGCGGGATCCCATTTTTTGGCGCAGCGTTCAAAACCTTTCGGGCGGGCCACCTAAAAATAAAGGGCGGCTTTTGGGCCCCGGGTGTGGGGGGGTTTGGGGATGGGGGGGGGCCCGGGCCCCGGGGGCTCTAAAACCCCGAGGCTTTGTACGATGGTGGGTGGGAAAAGTGCGGCGCTTTGCCCCCGCTCCCCAAGTCCGACAGTTCAAAAATGGTTGTTTTGGGATCTAAATGATCGGGGGAGGCGAATGTGAAGCGGAGAACAAAACATGAGAGGAAAAAACATTTTAAAAAGTTCGCAAAAGAAATACATTGGGGGCTTCAGTCCGTGCGGCAGGAGTATGATTGCAAAAAAATTCCCCTTTTTTAAAAGGCGGAAAATTTTTTGAAAAAAGGCCAAACCCCTTTATTTTAAAATTTAAAAATTTAAAAAAAAATCATTTTCCAAAAATCTAGAACAGCGAAAAATCAGGTTTTGGGGTAAGTGGAAATTTCCCCGGGGGAAAAAACAGAAAATTTTTAATTTTATGTAAACGTTCCCCCTTGGCGGCAAAAAAAAAAGCCAAATCAAAATTTAGGGCGCCCCGGGCCCCAATTTAAAAACCTATGGAGAAGTTTTTGACCCAATTCAATTTCAAAAGGGGGGACAGTTAAAAAATTACAGTAAAAAATGCAAAAAAAAGAGTGATTGGTTGAGTGGCGGGGGCTTGGCAATCTTGCCCAATCAAAATTAGGGGGGAAGACGGGGCCCCCAAATTTTTCCCCTTGGGGAAAATTTTTGGGCCCAACCAAATAAAGGGGGGAATTTAAAAAATTTTCCAAAAAAATTTGCAAAAAGAGTTGATTGGTTGAATTTTGTGGGGGTTTGGCTATTCGGCCTTTTCCCCGAGCGCGCTATTGTCCCATTTTTGTTTTAATGGACAGTAGGGGAAAATGAAATCTCAGCTCTCAGGCGTCCCGGGCCATGGAGTAGATTAAAAAAAATCTTTTTTATTAGGTGTTTTTAATTTCCTGAAAAAGAGCTGGGACTTTTTAAAAACATAAATTTCAAATCCCGAACAACGAATTTGTCCCCGGGAGCCCGGGCTAAATCGGGGAATTGGGATTTTGGGGTTTTGCCGGGAAATAAAAGTAATTTAAAATTTTTTTAAAGCTTTCTCTTTGGTGGCAAAAAAACACCCAAAACCCGGTTGGAGCGTAAGGGACCCTTTTAAAACGTATGAAAAAGTATTGACCAATTAAAAATTAAAAAGGGGGACAGTTCAAAATACAGAAAAAATGCAAAAAAGAGCTGATTGGTTGAGCTGGCGGGGGCTTTGGGGAATCTTGTCCAACCAGAATAGGGCCGGGCAGGTTCCCATTTAAAAATATGGAGAAATTTTGACCAATTTAAAATCAAAAAGGGGGGCGTTTTATAATACCGTTTAAAAATTTCAAAAAAAGAGTTTGATTGGTTTAAATAGTGGGGGGGTTGGGTATCTCGGGCCCAAACAGGGGCGCAAGTAATTGTCCAAATTTTTTGGGTTTTGGACAGTCCCGGGGCAAAATTTTCAAGTCTTTTTGCCGTGCGGCAAGGAGTTGATTAAAAAAAAACATTTTTTTTAGGGGTTAAAAATTTTATCGGAAAAAAAGCTGAGGAACCCTTTTAAAAAAAATTTAAAACTTCAAATTCCCCCAAAAACGCATTTGTCGCCGGAAGGCGCTACTTTTGGAATTTGGGGTATTGAGAATTGCCGGGGGAAATAAAAATAATTTTAAATTTCTTTAAACCCCCTTTTATTTGGGGGCAAGAAAACCAAACCAATCGAATTTGGGGGCGGGGCCGGGAAACCATTATAATTATGGGGAAGTATTGTCCAAACAATTGGAAAAGGGGGAAAGTTTCCCAAAAAACGTAAAAAAAAGGGAGAAAAAGAGGTTTATTTGGGTTTAGCCCAGGCCGGCGAAAAGAATCCCCTTTTTTATGTTGTGGTCTATTTTGAATGGAGAAAGAAAAGGGGGAGTTAGTGGGCGCCCCAAAAGTTTTTACTGTCTTTGGGAAAATTTTTAGTACGGGGATTTGGGGTTTGGTGGGAAGAGGTGCTCGCCTGATAAACAATAGCGGCTGAGGGCCCACCTTTTCATAGAGTTCTATGGGGAAAAGAAATGCCCGAGGGAGCTCTTTTTTGTGATTGGCTAAGTTAAAAGAAGGGGGGTTAAATTTTGGGCCAAAAGGGGGAAAGGGGCCCGGGGCGGGTCTTATGGGGTTTTTAATTTCAATCTGGGGAAAAAAACTGTACATGGGCCGAAAAACAAATGATAGTAATGCCCATGGGTTTTGCCCATCTGTTTAAAAAAAATGGTTTAATTTAAAATGGGGGTAACAAAAAAAAAAATTTAAATTCATTTAAAATTTTATCTTTATTTCTTTTTTATTTTTTGTTAAAAAACCCATATTTTGATCTTTTGGGTAACGAAAATAAAAAAATTTAAAAAATTATTTTTTGAATTTTAAAATTTTTTTTTTTTAGTTTCCCCCATATTATTGATCATTTTATATACACATCGGTACAACTTCGGGAGTCTTTATTTTATTTCGGGCACGTACAGTTTTATTACAGATTGAAATTAGAAAACCCATAGGAGCGTCGCTCGCTCTCCCCTTTGGGGTCCAAATAACCGCGCCATCTTTATGATTCTCCTGTTTTCCGCCTGTCTCGAATCGAATACATGTTCGGGGGGGGCTTTCCCCCACTGCGCCTAAGTCCCGCCGCGCCCCACACACTGGCGAGGCGCGGCGGGGCTTTACATGGATCTATGGGTGCCTACGTCGGGGGCGACTTAGGCGCAGTCCCGCACTGCGCCTAAGTCCCGCACTGCGCCTCACACACTGGCGAGGCGCAGTGGACTTTACATGGTATGTATGAGCGCAAATTTCGCTGGAAAACTGGCGGAAACATGCGCTTTTCGACGTGGCAAGATTCATACATGTCGCCCGTGATGTTTCGTTCTGTGTTGGTCTTCTGGTCACATCTGAGGGAAGACAGTCTGGTGGCACAAGTGTAGGCAGCTGCAGCATATAGCATGCAATGCCGCTAAAGGAGTGTGGGAGAGTTAAGATGCCTGGGGCTAAAGTAAATGGGGCATGACTTAGGCTCTGACATTGCGCTCTGAGTCTCATCCAACGCTAGCCTCTTTTTTCTCAGTAAGTTGTATGTAAGTTGGATGATTGCAACTTGGGAACTGCCTGTGCCTTCAAATGGCAGTAATAAAAACTACAGCTCATCCTGCAAAAACAAGCATTCACACAGCTCTGTTGAGTGGAAAATGAAACAGCTATAACTCTATAAAAACATATACTGAATGTATTTTTTCAGAAAATGTGTGCAAAAGTAGTAAAATATATATAAAAAAATAAATGTGGTATCCCCATACCTGCAAAATGAAGTTCAGATGTACATTTTACTGCATAGTAATAAAATTACGGAACTGCTTGTGTTTGTAGAACAGAATACACTCAGAGTGATAAATATGGAAAATCCATTTTACAAGCTGGAATATAACAAAGAACTTAGTGGATACCAATACACAAAGCCAAATGTACACTGGCAACTCACCACGGAGTCATAACATCATTCAAGCAGTTCACTTTGTTTCTGGTACTGGCATTCCTGTACTGTCAGGACATTCTGGCTTTGTAGACCAGATATATTTCTTATTGTTCACTTAATGAGACTGTCCTTTCAGGAATGCAACAGAGAAAATAGTCATCGTAACTTAGGGAAACCTATCAGTATTTTCTTCGCTTTTTACTCAGAAATCCTGTTTCAAATAATATAAACCGATATACTACAGAACTCAAACTTCTCTTCCTGCTAACATATAGGGTAATATACAGCACCTGACAGGCTACCTCTAAGCCCCTCACCTTCATGAAGATTTTCATACTGTATACTATTAACCCCTTAAGGACCTTGTGGGTTTTTTTCTTTTGGTAGACACGTTCGTTTTTCCCTCTCCGCCATCCAAGAGCCATAATTTTTTATTTTTCCACCTACCTAGACATAAGAGGGATTTTATTTTGCAGGACAAGATGTACCTTCTAATGTCATTCACTGTATTATAGAATATACTGGGAAACCGCATAAAAAAATCCATGTGGGACAAAATATGAAAAACAAGTACTTGCTCCATGTACGCAGTTTTTTTTTTTTATGGAAGTTCACTCCCCAGTATAAAAGATGCATTATTTGTAATGTACTGGTTGATACAAATCCGACAATATCAAACATGTGGGGCTTTTATCTTGGTACCGTAAAAAAAAATTTCCAAACATCTTAGATTTTTTAAAATGCCTTTAAAGTGCCATTTTCTGCGACCGATAACTTTTTTGAATGAACACCTACGGACTTGAGTGAGGAGGCATTTTTGTGGGCCGAAGTGTACTTTTTATTGTACAGTTTTAATACTGCAACTTTTTTGAGCAATTTTATTCCAATTTATAAAGAAGGTAAATGATAAAAAAAACACAATTTTGGTATTTGGATTTTTTTCTTCGAAGGTTTCCCATGTCATGTTAAAGTGGAACCCCGCAATTTCGCGGGGGTGCTCCAACGTAGTGGGGAACATGAGCGGCCTGTTTCTCATTTTTTTAAAATTTTATGGCCATTTTGCCGGGGGTCAAAAGGGTTAAACAGAGCGGGATGGGGCAGCTCCACCCCTGCTTAACCGCCAGGTTACCTGCAAATTGCAGCTGACACCCGGCCAAAGGGTAGCGATCCGCTCAAAGCCCCCCAGCGCCCTAGGACAATTCAAATCCCGGGGTTTAATGGGGGTTTAAAATAATACCCAGCGGCACTGATTTATAATTATTTGTTTTCTCCATTGTGAGTCATAACTTTCTTATTTTTAAGTTGAGATTCCTGTATGAGTACTTGATTTTTTGTGGGACAAAGTGTTTTTAATGTTACCATTTTATGTACAAATAATGTGCTGAAAAATTTTTAAAAAAAAACCAACAAATTCAAAAATTTGGGAAAAAAAATCCGTTTTAAAACGCAATGCAAAAAAAAAAAAAGTATCGTCGGGGGGAAACGAATTTCGATTTTACCTTGAAAAATAAAAATGTTTTTTTTATTTTAAACACTTGAAACATTTTTTTAAACACATTTTGGGGGGGGGGGGGCCCCATTTTTTACGTACCGAAAAACGGCCCCCAAAACGTATTTAACAAACGCCTTGTGAACATGCCCTTATCTTGTGGTGGCAAGAGATAAGTAGCTTTTACTGTCAATCATAGTTAAGATGTTACATTTGTATTCTTAATGTTACTTTTCTTCTCTCTAGAGACTATTACAATCCATCTAGTTGATTTTCTTGATGAAAAATGTATAATGTTAATAAAATTTCTTTTCTGATTTATATATTTTTTTTATAATGTATTGCTGTTTTGGGTTTCCCCAAATTTTATTTTTTTTATTATTTTTCTATTTTTTTAATTTTAGCTATTTTATATTATTTAAATTTATAAAAGCTTTATAATTAACATAATTAGTTTTTATCACTTTTGGGGTGTTTTTTTTGGGAAGTTTTGTATATTTTTGTAGCCTATTTGAAAAAAGATTTTTTTAGCAGGCCACAGCAGCTCAAAATTTGCTAATCCCGTATATATCGATATAAGCCGAGTTTTTCAGCAAAAAAAAAAGTCTGAAAAACCCAAAACCTCGGCTTATACCGGCACTGTCGGGGCTCGGGTTCGCAATGGCCCTTGCCCGGCAGGGACACTTCACTATACGCGCTTCTCAGAGATCGCATAAGCAAATCCCGAGTGCCCCGACAGCGTCCGGGCACTTCAGTGGTGGGCGTGTCCGTTTCTTCCCCTGTATAGCCCCCTTGGGGAGTGCAAAATAATAATAATAAAAAAAATCTTTTTTTCATGCGCCAAATATTCCCCAGCATTTTCAAATTAAAGGGAAACATAAGTCATTACACATTAAAAGTACTTACAAATGAGACACAAGGTGTGGGGCCCTGCTCGTGAAGCTTACAATCTATTAGGGTGTATGGGTAAACAACAGAATCCCAAGTTACAATGTCCAGCCATGTTTCAAAAAATAGGGGTGGTTTTACATGAAAATGGATGAACCTGCCACCCTGACGAAACACTTTTAAGTTTTGGCCTGTGGTGCCCAACAGGGAGTGACGATGTGGGTTTTTCCCGTTAGGGATTTGGTGGGCCAACCGGGAGAAATTTTCGGGCCCCCCTTAAAACTGTGAGGGTTTGTGAATGTGCCGATCGCCCGGTAGCATATCCAGAGAATGTCCCGCATGTAAAAACTTGTGGGCGGGCATGGGAGGTTGGGATGTTGAGGAAGTGTCTATATCTCAGCAAAGGGAAGCACGGGAAGGGGGTAAAACAAGACTAGGAGGAGATGTAGGGGAGAAGCGCTGTGGAGAGCTTTATGGGTGAGAGTGCTGATTTTACTGTTTTTCCTGTACTGGAGGCAACCAGGCAGTGACTGACAGGGGGAAGAGGCACATTAACGGCTGGAGAGAAAGAAAGCCGGGCTGTGCATTCTGGCAGATTGGGAGGGGGGGTTTTTGAGAGGGAGCCCGTAAGCAAGGATTTGCAGTAGAAAAAGGGACGGGAGAAAGAAAAAGGCAGAAATAAGTTTGAGTCTTTCCCACGGGAGAAATGGATGGTTTTGGGGAGAATTCTTGAGGTGCAGGTGACAGGAGGGGGCAAGGGATTGGATATATGGGGAGAAGGTCAGTCAGATAAAAAAAAAACCCCCTAGACAGGGGGCCTCCCCTAGGAGAAATGGGTCCCCATACAGAAACAGAAATAGCAGGGGGGGTTGGTTAGAGATGGCGGAAAGACAAGAAGTTCAGTCTTTTGAGGTTTTGTTTCAGATGGGGAAGGAATAGCAGAGACAGCGGTCACGGTTTTTGTACAAGGTGGGGTGATGCACGGAGGGGGTAAAAAATTGGTGTCCCTCCCATAGAGAGGGTACTGGAAGCCCCAAAACTACTGTGGTTTGTCCAAGGGGGGTTGTACAATAAAAGAGGAGAGGACTGAACTGATCCCGAGGAAATCCAAAACAAGAGGGAAAAGAGAGGAGGTCGAACCAGAAAATGGGCATGAAGGGGCGGTCAGAGAGGTGGACGAAAAACCAAGCGAGAGCGGGGCCCCGGAGGCCAATGGGTGGAGCATGCCCAGGAGAGTTGGTGATCCCCGTTCAATGCTGGCAGAAGGGAAACCCAAAAGAAGAACAATGGTAGTTACCCTGAATTTTGCTGTTAGGGGGTCAAATTTGGACTTTAACTAAGGCATTTTCCCTGGAGTTAGGGGGCGGAAACCCGATTTCAGGGGTCAAAAAAGAGAGTTACAGAGAGATCGGGTTGGCGAGAGTTGACCAAGCGTTCCGGGGGTTTAGAGAAAGGGAAAGGGTTTGAGACTGTCGGTAGTTACAGCACAGGACGGGTCCCAGAGGGTTTTTTTAGTAAAGGGGTTTGATGCGTGTTTGAAAAAAATGGAAAAATCCCAGTGGAGAAGAGAGGGTTACAGAACAGTAAGGTAGAGGGACAGCTGGAGAAATAGCGGCGAGGGGGATGGAAAGGGGTCAGTAGACAGGTTGGGCGAGCAGAAGAGAACCTGGCACTTTTCTCTTGTCGGGTCAAAGGGGGTCAGTAGTAGAGGCTGCGGGGGGGGGACGGATGGTTTTTTTTGGGGTTGGATGTGGGGTGTTTTGCCGGGTTTTTCAATTTTGTTTTGAAATGGTGGCCAGGTTTCAAAGAGGTCAGGACCGGGTGACTTTAGGCTTAGGGGGGAGTGGGGAAATGTCAAAAGAGGGGGTTTTGGTTGTTGTGTGGTGGAGATGAGGGAGGTGAAATATTTTTGTTTTTGGGGAGTGAAGGGCATTTGGATAAGTCCTGAGCATACAGGTAAAGATACCACTGCAAAGCAGAGAGCAAGCGCTCCCCTCCTCGCAGTGGATTCCCCGGCCAAAAAAACTCGCCTGTTGGAGCCTGAGACTTTTAGCGCCTGTGCCGGCAAAAAGACGGGGGGGAGCGCCCGGGAGGGGGACGGGAGGGGGCGAGGTAAGTGCTGTATTGTATTTTATTTTTGCATATTTTTGCAATTATGTGCCCCTATGGACATAAACCCGCCTATAACTATCTATGGATAAACCCTGGCCTATAACAATATATAGGGACATAACCCGTGCTAATAAGCTATCTAGGTTGTGGATAAAACCCTGCCAATTAACTATATATGGGGACATAAACCTAGTCCGTGATAAAACTTAACTACGTGGGAAATGTACCCTCGGGCCTATAACTGAACCGTATGGGGACAAAAACCCTGCCATAACTATCTATAGTGGATAAGAACCCTGGCCTATAACGTATATATGGTGCGAGTACATAACGCTCTGCCTATAACTCTGCTATGGCGGACATAACCCTGCCTAATAACTACCCTTAAGGGGACAATAACCCTATACCAATAAACCAATTGGGAAATAACCTGCCAAAACTACTATGGTAACATATCCCTGCGTATCCCACCTATGGGGACACAACCCTGCCTAAAGCAACCTAGTGGACATAACCCTCCTATAGCATACACTATTGGTACAATAGACCCTGCCTATGAGCTTAACTATGGGGACATAACCCTCCTATAGCTACCTATAGGCGGGACATAACCCTGCCTATAGGCTACCTAGTGGACATAACTCCGCTTATAGAACTCTAATCTATGGGGACAAGACCCTGTCTAAATATCTATGTGGACATAACCAGCTAAAACTCCAATTGGAAATAACCCCGGCCCCTGCTGAAAACTATCATGAGGACATAGCCGCTGTACTATAACGCTGCCTATATCTCTTATCTATTGGACATAACCTGACCATAAGCTAACTATGAGTACATAACCCTTCCCTATACTACTATGGGGACATAACCCAGCCTATTTGCTACCTATGGGGACATAACCCTGCCTATCACTAGTCTATGAGTGGACTTAACCCTGTCAATAGCAAATCTATGGGGACCTAACCTGCTATAAACTACACCATGGAGGACATGAACCCTGCCTATAACTACTATGGGTACATAACCCTGCCTATAGGTTACCTATGGGACATAACCCTGGCCTATAGCGTATCCATGGTGGTACAAAAACAGAATAACCTGCATATAAGTCTATCCATGGGGGTACATAACCCTGCCTAAAACAACAGCAGTGGGACATAACCCTGCTGATTACTTATCAATGAGGACAAACCCTGCTATAACTACTCTAAGTGGGGGACAAAACCCTGGCCTAACTGCTATCTATGGGGACATTAACCTGCCTAGTAGGCTATCTATTGGACAATAACCCGTGCTATAGCCTACTACGGGGACATAACCTCTGCTATAGCTACTATGGGGAAATAACCCTCCCCTTTAGCTACCTATGTGTGAAATAACCCAGCTATAGCGACCTAATGGGTAAAATAACCCTGCCTATAACTATCTATGGTGGTCAATAACCCTGCCTAAAGCACCTATGGGGGACATAACCCTGCCTAAGCAACCGTATGGAGTACATAACCCTGCCTATAGCAACACTATGGGGACATAACCCTGCCTATAGCTAAACTATTGGGACATAATAGAACCCTGCCTATACTTACCTATGGGGACATAACCCTGCCTATAATACCTATGGGGACATAATCAGCTATAAACTATCTAATGGGGACATAACCCTGTCTATAGCTATCTATGCGGGAACATAACCCTGCCTATAACTACCAATGGGAAATACCCATGCCTAAAACTATCTATGAGGACATAGCCCCAGTGCTATAGCCGCCGCTATAGCTATCCTATGGGGACTTAACCCTGCCTATATCAAACAATCGGAGGACATAACCCTGCCTATACTACCTATGGTGGGACATAACCCTGCCCTATATCTACCTATGGGGAGCATAGCACCCTAGCCTAAAACTATCTTGGGGACATAACCCTGTCTATAGCGTATCTATCTGGGGACATAACCCCTGCTATAACTTACCAATTGGGACATAACCCTGCCTATAACTCCCTTATAGGGGACATAACCCTGCCTGAGCTATCTATGGAATGGTGGAGGATGTACCCGGGCACTATAGCTCATCCATGTGGACATAACCCCTGCCTATAGCTGATCCAGGGGACATAAAACCACCCTGCCTATAACTAGCCTATGGGTACATAAACCATGGCAATAAACTATCTATGAGGACATTAACCCTGCCTAGTAACTATTCTATGTTGACAAAACCTGCCTATAGCGATCTATGTGGACATAACCCTGCCTAATAGCTATCATGGTGGAACATAACCCTGCCTATAGCCTACCTATGGGGAAATAACCCTCTCCTTTTAGGCTACCTATGGGGACAAAGACCCTGGCCTATAGCAATCTTAAGGGGACAAAGCCCTGTCCTATAACTACCTATGGGACAAAAACCTGCCTATAACTATATATGGGGACATAAACCTGCCTATGGCGACATAAACCTGCCTATGGGGACATATACCTGCCTATGGGGACATATACCTGCTTACAAACTGCCTATGGGGACATATACCTTCCTATAACCTGCCTATGCGGACATATACCTGCATATAACCTGCCTATGGGGACATATACCTGCCTATGGAGGACATTAAACTTTCCAGATGTAATTTATATTGTATCTATTTTTATTTTTTTTGAATTTACCAGTATCCGCACTTTCCGACCCTAAGGCGTTATAACATCGAGTCAAAAAGTTATCGCCATTTTTCTTTGTGGCCAAAGGTAGGTGCCGACTGCTTATATTCGGTCGGCATTATACTCGTAGTAAAACGGGTATTTAAGAACATTTTTGGTGCATTACTCGCATCACAGATGATGCGCTGAAGTTATTGTGCACAAGACTTTTAATGCCCCACATTTAGGAACCAAAGTACAACAGGTTCATACTGTATGCATTCTACAGTCCTCTATAGTGATTTAGAACTGGCGAGTCGACGCCAAGTTCAAACATGTCACCCCAGGTTTTTAGGCCAGGCTGTTCTTAGGTTAGAAGACTTCTTGGTGTCTCCTGCCCCCTTAACTCCACCAGGGTTGTAAAACAGGAAATCAAAGTATTTACACATAAACGTATAAAACTACACTATTACACTGCTGCAAAGATCAATAATTAGCAGCATCAAATCTAAAATGCAACTTGATTTTACCAAGAAACAAATGCTTAAATTGGATTTCTCTTTGGCTAAATAACACGGTTTTGTCCATTGTGGTTCCAGTAACACAATACATGGAAGGCATGAGTCTGCTAGGACAGAAGCTGCTCTTATAGAGGGTGCCCTAAGTCTATGACCTACATATGCTATAATAGGGCAAAGGAACAGGGGTTTAAGGAGACCTTGGATGCAGGTTAGCCCCATTGCATCCTAGAAAGCACCAAAACCATGTCAAGAAAAAAATAAAATACACAGCAGAAAACTGAACATGTTTCCATCCACGTATTACACATTGTATTTTTCCATAGGAGGTAATTAAAGTAGGTCTCAAACAGGTGCCCACCCACATGAAGCTTATATTCTTTAAATATTAATTCAGAAAAAGAACCACAGTCAAAAAAACAAAAATCTAAATTTCCCAATTTATCATACCCATGATGGGGGAAATTTTTTTTTTTAAAACCCCCCCAAAAAGAATAACTTTTTTACAGAATGAATATCCCTTTAATCATTTCCTGACAGCTGGTCATAATATTATGGCTCTTACTTTTTTCTCATCACCCTCCAAGAGCCATAACTTTTTAAATTTTCTATCTACATAGACATGTGAGGGTTTTTATTTTGCAGGACAAGATCTACTTTCTAATGGTTTCATTGACCGTACCATAGGATAAAAACTGGAAAACCGCAAACATTTTTTAAGTGCGGCGAAATGTGAAAAAAACATACCAGTGCCTTGTTTTTACGGCATTCACTGTTTGGTAATAATGATAGTTACATAGTTTGTAAGGCTGCAAAAAGACAGACGTCCATCAAGTTCAGCCTATCGACGTGTTAACATTATTCTATTTTTCAAATTTGCGTTACAGCACCATTTTATGCGACCAATCAAATTTTTTACCTCCACCTATGATTTGAGGGTGCATTTTTTTTGGCTAATGACCTTTTTGTTAATGCAAATTTTTGATTACTTCTTTTTCCGATTTTTAAGGACAGGGAAAAAAAAAAAAAAAAAACAGAATTTTGGATTTGGGAATTTTTTTTTTTCCGTGTTCATGTTTTTAAAATAAATTATGTTATATTTTAATAGATTGGACTTTACAGACGGGGATAACCAAATATTTAACTTTTTAATATATTATTTTCTTTATTTTGAAAAATGTCAAGAGGGGTCAAAGTTTGAAACAACCTTCTTCAATTGTTTTAAACAAACAAAGAAAGGGGGGATTAACCAATTTCCCAACTTTTTCTAAAGGGAAATGGTAAAAAAGGCAGATACACGGTTATGGAAGCCCTTTAAAAAATTTCCCTATTTTCCAATCAATCTCCACAAACTTGCCCCAGTAAAAACAAAATTAGCACTGACACCAAACCTTCTATGGATTAAAAAGGGGAATTTTAAAATTTTAAATACTGGCACCATGAAATATTAAAGTTCCCAAAAGGGGGTTGTCCCCGGACAACCAAACCTGTACAAAGCTTCCGTTCAGAACCACCAACACAAAGGGGGGGCCCATCCCCCTTGCAGAAAGGATACCGGGGGTTTCCCTCATTTTAACTAAATTTTTTTTCTGCGGGGGGGTTCCTGGGCTGCAACGAAACACGCTTTTAAAAAGGAGCTCCACACTTGCTCCTTAAATCCGTTTTGGAAACAGGCATGGGCTTACAAAATCCCCTGGCCCAACAAGGGAAAAGTTTTTTCCCTAACCCCCCGGAGTATTTCTTTGGGCCCCTTTTTCCCGGCCTGCAGTGTGATGCCTTTTCCCCCAACAAGAAAACCAAAAGAAAGTTTTTTTTAGTGGGGCTTTAAACAAGAAGCCCAGGGACCGTGTTGGGACTGGGAAAAAACAAAACAAAGGAAACAAGCAGAGGGGAAACCGCATGGGACACTGGGGTAAATTAGCCCAATATGCCCCCTAACCCTTCCCCATTTTTCCCCCTGGCAAAGAGTCTTCCCCCAGTAAACCCAAAAAGCAAGGGGTCTTACATATACAACAGTAGCGTGACCGACAAGCCCAAAGGGGCATGGAAGAGATAAGGGGGCCAGCAGCATGCATCCAGAGCCAGACCTAAAAAAAATACCAGGTCCTCCTATTTAAAACACAGCAAGATAAAAGGGGGACCTACACTAGGGATGTCTTCAAGCGTTCCCAATCCCTCGTTTTATCCACCCCTGCTACACAATTGGCGGTCTTAAAGGGAATCAACATCATGGGGCAGAAATTTGCAGCATATGCGAGCGGGTCAAAGCGCTGAAACAAATCATGATTTGGAGGATCAATTCAATCCTTTGCAGCGGGACGGAGTCGCATTCTCAGATAAATTAAGGCACCACTTGCCAAACGGATGACCGGAAAACCCTCCCGCAGAAACAATGTCGCATCGTGGGATCCCCCAAAAAAACGGGGGCCCAAACCCATCAGTTCTTTGAACGGGCCACAAAAAATTTGGAAAGGACTCCTTTACTTCATGTTTGTAGTTGAAGGGCGCACAGGGTCCCAATGCCCCATTACCTCCAGGGGCCCCGCCTAATCATGGGGTTAAGCGTCACTTAAAGATAAAACACTATACGCCAAAGCGGCCTTCACGGGACTTTTATTTTGGGATGGCTGTCGGTCTCCCCCACCCGGGGTTTTCTCTACAGAGTTAAAAAAAAGAAGAGCGCAGTTCCAGGATGCAGAGGCCTGGGGCGCTTCGGGTCAATACCCCATGCTTTTCCCTACGAGACCCGATGGGGCTTTAAACTCCACGCATTTCTTTGAAAACTCCAAAACGCACAGTGGATTGACCAGAATGATTCTCCATCAAAGGCGGGTTTCTGAGGACTCCGGGGGGATAATGATCACCACGACAATTTTTCTTCACTTCCCCTCTTTTATTTCCCTTGCTTTATTTTTTCGTCCTGTTTCCAACCCGTTCATGTTTCATATTAAAAAATTTTTTTAGGGCAGGGGTGGTTGGAAAAACTGTTTAGTCTTGTTAAAAGCATTAACTTTGCCACCCCCGCGTAGGAGGACTTGAGCCCATTTTTTAGGGCTAAAACAATTTGCACATTTTAATTTCTTGTATTTTGTAATTTTTTAACATTTGTGGGTTTACATTTTTTTTTTTCTATGGGGGGGAGGGTTTTCTTCCCCAGAATGCTTTTGCTTACATTTGAGGCGAGTCGGACGGCTTCCATCCATCATCTTGACGGGTAATTTATTTTGGTCACTTAAGGGAACAATGTTAGAGGGCGGAAAAAGATAACACTGCCCCTGGATGTCAGGGGGACGAGGACCCAAAAAAAAGATATGCATGTTTAATTTTCTTTTCCAATATCACCACTATTTGTTTATTCAAGAACACTTAGGGCCATACAGACAAAGGGTTTAAAGGGGATGGGGGGTTTGGGCGAGTCATTGTTTACACAGTAATTTTTCAAGGGGCATCAGTATTTTTACCCAAAATCCATTTCCTTTTGAATGCGCCTATTGAGAGAGATGGGGGTGAGATATTTAAAATTTTATACGTAAAATATATCTTGACATTTATTTTTGTAAACATTTATATACCTCCACCTAAATTGTAGTACCTTTAAAGCAGTCTTTAAATTTTTGGGTGGGTTTTCCAATTTCCCAGTCCTTGTTATGGGGGGATTTTTAAAAACTGTGGTGGAAACCCCCATTTGGGATAAATTATCACAAATAATTCTACTACCCTCAGCATTGCTCCGTTTTGGGCACAGAATGGGGGAGTGGAACTTGAGACATCTGCGTCTAAACACCCAATGTTTTCCCATTCATGTATTTTATAACACATTTTCTAAATAGAAGGGTTTGGGAATCACGGGGTGTGGTCAAATTAACTAAAACTGAGGATCTTACACGCTCCATTTCTGATCATTCGCCAAAGCTGATACAGATTAAAATTCCTGATTTATCCATAGGAAATTAGGGGGGGAGATTTAATGCTCTCTGGCTGCCCCCAAAAGATACATTAAATTGCCGCGATTTGGGGGGAATCTTTCAGATGAATGTGGACCAGCTCCGATCGTACAGTGTGGGCACTATGAAGGCGTCCTTTGAGGGGGCGACGCGGAAATTAGCCCCATGAAGATTAAAAGGGGCAGCTAGAAAAAACATCCGTGAGCAAGCAAGGCGGGGAAAAAACGATTCGTTTTTTCTTCGCACTTTTCCCCAAACCGGGAAAGGAACTGCGTAAGGCGCAGGATACCTGAACACTTTCTATTAGAATCTCTGAAAATAAACATTTTTTTAAAAAACAAACTTTTTTTTGGAAGGGTGCAGCGGGCCGTTTTCTTACCCTATCATTAATTCCCCAAGGGGCTCCAGTTTTTAACCACTCTGCGACCTCCTCAGGCCCTTAGACAGAACCCTTTTGGGTGTTTTTTGGAATTTGGGGTTTTTTAAAAAATTTAACACATCAAGCTTTAGGTTTCCCCTTCTCAATTCAACATATTTACGGGGTAAAGATCTTCCCCTTTTTGTGCAGAACAGCAAGCATTGGAGCTCCCCTATTCTAGAGGGGAAATGCAGGGGGCAGTTAAAAAACTTTTTGGGAAAAAAAAAGTCCCCGGGGGGGATGGGGTTCCTACAAGGATTTTTCCAGCAGTTTTGGAGGTTTTGTTTACCTAATTTTTGGGGGGTTTTTTAGGGGCAAGACACAGGGCAGCTAAACCCGCTTAATGCAAGAGGGGGAAAAAAATTGTTACAAAAACCAAAAAAAACCTTGCCCCTGATCATACAGGCCATTTCTCTAACCCAGTGGATACCAAAATCTAGCTAAGGCGTTTGCGAACAGACAACGCGGGGGTATCAGATCTCGTGCATCCTGATCAGGGGGGTTTTTTTTCCCCAAGGGATACGTCCAATAATTTTTTCTAACTGTACCCGAACCTCACTTCCCGTTGATAACGCGGGGGGGAGTCAATTTTGTCTTTAGATGCTTCTAAGGCCTTTGAAGTTGGAGTGGAATTTTTTAAATTTTTTTTATTAAAGAATTGAGCAGTTGACAAATAATACAAACGAAAGAATCTGAAAACAATAGAAGAACGTACGTCACAAAAGGCAGGGAAAAAATAACCGATAATAACAATCGTGGATATTCGACAGTAAACAAATAAATTTTGTTGAATAATAATAATATATAAACATGCCTGTTATGAGATAGAACAAAAAGAATTATTGTACTACAGTAAAGTGCACAGTAACTAGAAGATAACCACAGATTTCAAAGATTTTCTCTTATTACATACATAAGTAGGGTCAATAACTTCATTTCACAGGCACAATTGAGATTAATTCTTCTGATGAACCTCAATTATAGAGGGGGCTTAGTTCTTTCCAATTGAATGCAATAGCTGTTCTGGCTGCTATAAGAGTGGAAAAAGAATGTGCGGAGGGATGATGGGAAAGTCACATAAACCAGATATCTAAAACCGCAAGTGTCAGGAGTCAAAGTATAGGGAGAGATTAGTAATTTCTGAAGAAGATTAGAGACTTGAATTCCAAAATTATTTTGACATGACTTGGACACCCCCAACAACCTGTAGCATGGTGCCCTAGTTGACCGCACACCTCCTATCCAACATTGATCTGAGATCCAGTGGACACAATCTAGCTAACCCTCTGAGGGGGGTAAGTACCACCGGTAGGATGATCTTAATCATGGTTGTTTTTATGGTTAATGCATCTCGATAAAGAGGTAGAATATGGGTTTGTGCTTTTTGATCCATTGGAACCTTAGGAGAATTGGGAGGAAAACTCTTTTCCCATTTCAACATAAGTCCGGGAAAACACTTTGGTGAGGTGGCACCATTTGGCCAATATTGTGATGGTCTATGTTTTAAGAAAGCGCAGGCCTTTTTCGAACAGCCCATAAATTTTTTCTGCAAAGAGAAAGTTTGTGGAAAATCGGATGTGTGGGTGAGGTGTCTGGCCATTACTTATTAGTTTTGACTGGGATCCAAAGTTCTATTTTGCAAGGAACTCGATAAAAAAGTTGACGAGGCAGAGAATAAGAATGTAGAGATATGTGTAAATGAAAGGTTTTCAATCCTGAAACAGTTGGTCAATTGGAAGGAATGCCATGCTTCTGCCATATTTAATGGTAAAAGAGGGTATCATTCCAGCATTTTAAGAGATTTAAGGATATATCTCCCTTAAGAAAGGATGATCCAATTGTTAGGATGACATAAGTAGACCAAAGTTTAAGTAAGTCTGTTATATGACCTAAGTGAAGAGGTTGGCAAATGAGGGCACCACGTAATGAGGATTTAAGATTGTACTCTAGGGGAAAGGGTGTAAGATGAATGAGATGCTATTTGAACCACATTGTTAAACAGATTGGGCGCCATAAGTGAAAAGGCTTGCTCAAGCAAAATAGCCACGTTTGTAAGCAAGAAAATTTGGGGATGAGCCTATACCCATCCTTATTGCTGAGTAACAAGAAGGTCTCGTTTGGCTCGGGGCTTTTTCCACACCAAATAAAGGTAGAGAAAAGCTTTTGGAATTTAAGATTCATATGGCGTAGGTATACGAGAAAGGGAATTGCTCTGACAGATATATATGTAATTCCCGCGGTTAGCAATGACAATTTAAACGCATGAATTCTCTGCTATCCAAGATAGGTTAATTTGCTAACCGTGTTGATTTCGACTTCTAAAACAGACAAAAGGGAATTATAAATTCAAAATTCAATTATAACGATGAAGGGAAGAAGTGACTTTAAACTAAGATAATCGACTTCATCTTCAGCTAAGCTTGAAGTCAAAGGTTTTTAAAATTGCAATTTGATGATTAGGATTATTTATAGGAATAATAGATTGACTTTGTTGGTGTTTAGATTTGTAATAAGATATCATAGAAAATGTAGAGAGGATTTTAGGATGTTTAGGAATTGAGGATTGTGGATTTGCGAAACAATTAACATAATGTCATCTGCCATATTAGGACTTATTTTATTGGATTAGTTCTGGTTAACTAGGAGACCCAATATACATGGTTTACTTCAAATATGTTCAGCCAGGGGGCTCGACACACAAAACATCAAATTAGCGGGATATAGGACATCCCTTGAACGGGTGCCCGTTAGTTAGGAGTCAAAAGGGTAGGAGGAGAAAGCCAGAGTTGGAGAACCAGATGCAGAAGGTTTTGTATGAAAAGGCTGTGATTGCATCAATATATAACCAGTAAACCCAAATTTTGATCAAGACTCTTTTAAATGTATTGCCCAGTTGACACTATCGAAAGCTTTTTCCGCGTCAAGTGACAAAAAAGCTACAGCGTGTCGATGATCCTGCAATTTCTACTAGATCCAGAGCAATCGCGACGTGTTTTGCCTCTCAGGCTGGCGACCTTGGACAAATATTCCAGTTTGATTTTTTATGTATATATTGGGTAAAACAGTATAAAGAGCGAAGACTAAATATTTCTTTGCTATAAATTACATTAAATGTCTGTATTCAATAAATGAGATTGAGTCCTATAGTTTCGCATGTTTTGTCAGTAGGTTTTACCTGGTTTTTGCGGGATTGTTTGTTATAAGAGCAAATAAGAGCTCCTTTGGGGGAACACTTGGAAGTCTGGCAATATCATTACATAAGTCAACTAATGTGGGAGAAAGAATTCTAGAACAAGCGATAATACTCGTTTGTAATGAGAGCCATCAGGTCCAGCGGCTTTATTTTTCATTTTACTATGATAATGCATGCTCAACCTCTGCTAAGGATAATTGGTAAGTTTTAGTTTTATTCTAAATGAGTGTGGGGAAATGAGTCGGCAAGATATAGAGTGAGGAAATTATTTATAATCAAGTCTAGAGGATCAGGAAATATTCTCATATGATGAAGAATTAGAGATTGTTGCATAAAAGGAAATGCGAAAATTGTTCAGGCAATATCTAGTGGAGTTAATGAGTAGTAATACCTGAGGAGGAAATGTCAGAGATGGGGGTATTCCTAGATATATATCGTGCTGAACTTTGATTCTTCTGCTTGTATTTTGGTGGGTCAGTCTCCTTGTAGTGTAAATTTACCATATCAATTTTAGCGAGATTAAATTCGTATTTCTGTAGTATACAAAATACGTAAATCATTCCTTAAGGAAGCGAAATTATTCTGTCTATATTTCGGCGATGGATTTAGCTTTAATATCCGCCTCCAGGTTTTTGCGATATTTAAGTTAATATGTTATTAGTGAAGATTTGGTATATTCTTTCTAGATCTACTAGCTAGTTGAATAAGGATAACCACAATCAAATTCTTTTTGGGCACACTATAGCAATTGAGGATGAAGAGCAGTGGGGGAAGTATTAAAGTGAAAAATAATCTTTAAGTTGTGTCTTTAAATGTGTGACATTTCTGGATTTTGAGGAGAAAGTTGTTTTAATTCTCCAGAAGTGAGGGTTTTTCTAGAGCGTTTTTGAAGTACGAAGTCTCAAGGATCATATCTACTGGTGCGTGATGCAGACCAGGTAATTGATCCGATTGTCCAGAGGAGAGAAGTTGTGTCTAGAGTAAAATTTAATCAATATAAGAAAAAGTCTATATGGGAGTGACCTTTTTAGAGATAGGAAAAAAAGTGTACGTCTCTTTCTGTTGTATGCAAATAACGCCAGATTATCGTAGAAGCTCTCCTCTAGTAAGAAGAGTAAAGATCAAGGTGTAGATTTTCCTCTCGATTCTAGAGCGTCTATGTCATTTTTTTTACCACTAATTGAAATCACCGACATACAATAAGTCCGCCTTTTCTACGTTGCTTAGCTGTGGAGATGACTTGTTTGGGGATAAAAGGAATTTGTTTTTTCATTAGCGCGAGTAATAGTGTAACAAGATGTAAGGTTCTGTAATTAATTTCACAAATCAATATAATGGTATCGACCTCTGGATCTATAATCTTATTGGTGTACAATTAAATGAGATTGAATTTCTGACTAAAATCTGCACGCCGCTTTCTTTTTAGAGGCGTGTGAGTGGAAGATGAAGGGAATTTAGCATTATTCAATCTAATGTGCACATGGGATAATAAATGTGTCTCTGTAACAAATAAAATCAAGCTTTGGATTTAGTTACATCTCTCAACTAGCAAAGATACGCTTAAGCTGGGAGTTTAAAAAACCTTTCACATTGTAGTCCAAAACCTTAATAACGACATAAAATTAGATATACATAAAAGTATGAGGACCGCAATACATTATCAAGGAAATGCTGAAAACTCTCAAGAGATGCCACAAAATTTGGGGAAGTATTAGAACAAAACATCACATAACTATACGAAAAGTTTCAGAAAAAACATGACATTACAAGAGAATTTATTCTTTCAGGAGGAACACAAAGGAGCAAGTCCTGCCATTGGAACCTGTAAACAAGAAAAGCGCTGAAAAGTCAACAAAGCAGTAGCAAACCACTGCCAGCAAATTCGAGTTAAGGAATTAAGACACAAAAGTGAAACTGATGAAGGGACAAGTCAGCAGGTTTTGAACGAAGTCTGGATATGTTTTCTCGGACCACAGAGGTGTGATCATCTCTGGACACGATGGTTTTTTGGGCTGGGCTGGAAGTCACCTGGAGCAAGCAGGTTCCCAGCTTCTTAGAGTAGTACAAACATCTCCGGCGATTGCAGGTATATTGAGTTCCTTCTCAGAGATTAATAAGTTTGAACCGGAAATCCCCATCCTATAAATCAATCCCTTTTCACTAAGCAATCTATTGTGAAGGATTGGAACTGTTTCCCCGCCTCACATCTAGCTGCAGACAGGTCAGTGAAAATTGTTAATAAGCTTGAAAGCCGCTCTGTAGGGACTACACTTTTGCGAGCGCACGAAGGAAGTCTCCTTTTTATGTATAAAAGTGGATGCCGATGCTATTGTGTCCCTTTGGTACTTTGATGAGGTAAATATCTTCGGCTTAGGGATTCTGTGGATCCTGTCAATAATTCATCTATGTTTAGCTGCTGGGGGGAAGGGTGAATTCCATGAGGTTCTGTTAGTAAGCAATTTATTCATCAGGCATAACATTTTCAAGGAATACCTCGAATTCTCTACGTTATTACGACCTTGATCTGTCTTCAAGGTCCCAAGACTTTGTTGGAGAACGTTTTTTAACCTCCTCCTCTAGATGCACTATAGCATCGATTTAAGCGTTATGGTAGATTTTGCAAATTCTGCCCTTTTAGATTCAATTATGTTCTGTCTTCGTTGTAGAGAGTGAAAATCCTGTTCTAAACTTCAGACATCATTAGCTTCAAGTCAGAGTGGAGTGTGTGCGAAAGGAAGAGAAGAGCTCTGCAAACGTATTCTAGTTGTTTAGAGGGCTTTGGCCTTCACAATGAGGGTCTGCTGTTTCGCGATATCTACAGATTCTGAGACCTCTTTTAGTAGTGGTGCTTCTCATCTTTGGGCAGATGAAGAAGTAAAAAATTCAGGAAGTTTATGGCGGGTTTGTTTCTCGGTTTTTCCTTATTTGTGCATCCCCATAATGTTCCTTTCTATCGTAATAGCGAACTGTTAAAATGATTTCGCCAAATAGTTGTGATATCGGTATGAATGGTATATAAATGAAGTGGCGTCAACCTGTTGGATTGTTAGGTGGTTCAATAAGAGAAAAGGTACAACTCCAAAGGGTGAACAGATTTCCAGCTTATTCTTCCTGGCTACGGAGGAAGTTTACAGTTGCTTTAAAGAGAGTCTCTAAATGTGTGCAGTGGTGGGTTTTCACTGAGGAATAGAGTTTGCACTGGGATAGAAAGGTGGTAGCTTTTGTTGTGAGTCAGTTAATGTCAACTGAGGACAGTAATGAGGGTAGCAACGGTATAGATAAGGTAATGTCCAAACACAGTTCCAAAGTACTAGTGACAGGTTTTGAAGGAAAAGAAGCATATATCCCTCTGAGGAGTCACGAATAAAAAACACCCTATCTCCAACTGAAGCAACAACTTCAGTAATACAGAGGAAACCAGCTGACAGGATTCTTAAAATGACTAATAATCAGAACAAGTGTCTGAATTCTACCTCATTGATGGAGACTTATTAAGAGGGTTGATATAACTTCAGCAGTGTGATAATAGATAATGCTAGAGAGTCATAGAGTATATAGAAAACACTGTGGTTTGAGTGCAATACTAGTAACAGTTATACGGGTATAGGCGTTTGTTGGGTGGTGGAAAAGAGGCCCCTGGGGCCCACTTTTGTATATAGACACAGTCTCCAGGAGCCTGAACAAGACTTGTCAGGTCCTGTTAGCACTAGGGCCTCTCTGCACTGCATTTATGACTGTTGTAGTGCACTCTGATGTTTTTCAGGGGCCCTGGAATGTCAGCAGCAGTGGGGATAGATAGCTGGTAATCAAGATCTTGTATGAACCAAACTTATTTACCAGCCTGGTGGCTTGACCCCTTGTAGAATCAGATAATCTCAGTTTATTGCAGGCAGCAGAGTAAGAGAGGGTAGATGTGCCACATAGGCTTAACAAAGACACTGACTGTCAGTAATTGGTGGGACCCTGGATAATGGGCAGACTCACCAAAGCCGTTGAGAAGTATGTGCCACAGCAAGATGTCCCAAATCAGAGTCCCTTTTATCTGCTGTTGCTCTTAGCTGCCCTCATACATGTTCAGTTGCAGCAGAAGGAGGAATCTTGAGTAAGCTGCAGCAGGCCTCTGATGAAACTCTGGTAATCACTGGAGATTTTGATTGTAAATGCCTTTTTGCTCAGTTCTTTCTTCCTGAATCAGAGAGGGCAGACTGTGTCCAAAAAACTGGATTATGTGGGCTTATTTGAGAAGATTTGTGGACTGGCTTCAGAGGAGCTCACAGAGATGTGTCTAGCTACAGTGCTCATCCAGGCCGCGCCCTTCCCCCCGTGGAGGGGAATTCTTATGGGCTGTTTTACAATAAAAATGGTTTTGGCCAAAAATTTATATCCATGATTAAGCTGTTTTATACTGACTGATCCCAAAGCCAAGGTGCAGTCCAATAATTTACAATCAGAGACGTTTGGATTTGCAAAGGGGAACAACGCAAGATGCCCCTTTGTCTCCATTGCTATTTGCCCTGGCAATTGAGCCATTAGCAGCTCAGATTAGAGCAAATGGCAATATTGAAGGCTTTAGGAGAGGGAGGCTGGAGGACAAAATAGCCTTATAACGCTGATGATACCCTCCTTTTTTGGTTAATACTAGGGGCTCATTGCCAGAGGCATTTAATGACATGCAAAGCTATGGTGCCTACTCTGGTTTGACAATTAATTGGGGGACGTCTGTCATTATGCCAGTGGATGCCGTGGATCAATTTGCTCTCCCTGGAGATATACCACTTCTGTGCCCCATTCTTTCCGATACGTGGGTATAAATTTTTTCGTGAATTTACAGGAATTTGGGCGGTTGAATCTGGACCATTGCTTGTTAAATTTAAAAATAAATTGGATGTCTGGCGTAAATTACCATTATCGATAGCGGAAGATCAAATTGGTTAAAATGATTTGGATGCCCCAGTTTTTGGGTACCTCCTACATAACTCCCCAAATTTGGGCTCCCCCAGAGATTCTTTTTTAAAGTCAATGCTATTTTCAGAGCCCTTATCTGGGGCAGGACACTGCCGGATAAAGCTAGAACTCTGAAATTTTGCCAAGGACGAGGGGGGTTGGCAATTCCTAATCCACAGTTTTCTTCTTGCCAGGTACAATTTTTATTGTGATAGGAAATGACTGTTATTAATATTGCATTGCTATTTGATTGTAATGGATATTTATTGTTCTGAATCTGGAGATGGATTTGGGAGGTGGGCTGGGTTGTGTTTTGGGGATAAAAGTTGAAATTTGGTCTTACTGTATTCTGTTTGTACTACTTTATATCTGACCAATAAAAAGTTTATGGTTAAAAAAAAAAAGAAATTTTTTTCTGTCATTTTGGACAGAATATCAGATGTAGATTCTGAACAGAACCTTGAACACAAATGTGAACCCAGCCTAATACTGTGATCTCTTTCTGTGCTAAATAATATGCAAGTGATGCAGGCACAATGTACATAGTTTTAATATTTTAGTACTGCCTGCTCTACTGATATAATCATAGTAAATGCAATTTTACTCCCTCCATGTAATAAAAACTCACCCTTGATATTATGATGATTGATTTAATTGTTAAAGAGGTATTCCCACTACATTGATTAGCTTTAAACATGTAGACAAAGTTAAAGATTATTACCAAAAACATTGGGCTTCTGACTTTGCTTCATTTCACAGAAAGAGCAGTTCTTATCTCCTGCATCTTTACACAAGCTTCCCTAGGTTACTGACCACCTCTCTCTGCTCTAGCAGCCCCGGCCAGGATGATGACATCACTCCCTGATGTGTCTTATCAGCAGCACAGGAACTTGTTTATATTTCTCACTAAGAAACGTAAACCCCTAAGGGTATGTCAACATGAGACATCAAAATGTTTACCTCATTCTGAATCCTAGAACCACATTGTCCAACCAGTGTTTTGACAAGGTTTTTAGGTTGTTTTTTTTTCGCCAGATTAACAGTCAGAAAACAAGTCCTATTCATTTCTATGGGGTTTTGGACATTTTTTTTTACCTAAAATTCAGCGGAAGAATGTTTCACGTTTTTGTAAAAACGGCAGTTTTGAAATCCGACCTCATGAAAATCCAAGTTGTGTGAACTACAACTCAGATTCTCAATTGTGGTCGAAGGGAATGGTTTTACAGTCGGTTTTTGACGAAAATCTGAATCCGCATCAAAAACCGACCGGAAATGCTTGCTGTGTACACGGGCCCTTAGAGCTCTGTAGCTTTGTGCACTGCTGTTTAAAATCCCTCCATTACCAATCTAACAGGCTTAGCTAGGAATAGTATAGCTAATATGTCTGCTGTAAAACCACCTACAGCCTAACCAGGAAATGGGAGCCTGAACCTGGCTTTGAGGAACAGACCCTGTTAAACAGCCAGATGAGAAAATCCCTTTAAAATCAAACATATTATCGTGTAAGCTCATTGCCGAAGATCTTGCGCTCTTCGGCGGGGAGCACACTATAATGACCCCTGGCCTTCACCAGAGCTACTCCCGACGTAGGTCCTCTCGGTGACACCTGATGGGCCTTGTAGCATGGTACAAGTGGATATGGCAATAGTGAAGTCAGTGCACATGCAATAGGTCAGGGCAGGTGGCAGACAACAAAACGGCAACTGCTAGGCAAACTGGAAAACGCGCAGGAGATTAACAACACAAGGTACGACACCACCAACTGGGCAAAGGTTGCTGGGAGAAGAATCCCTTTAAGGTCCAAGGTGGTTAGCTGGGAAAAGTAAGACTGGCGCTGGCCCTTTAAATCGCAGAAAGTGCATGCCCTAATGGCCAGAACATAAGACGCATCAACCAGAGGTAGAAGAACTAGGCATGAAGAACAGCCAGACCACGGTGCACAGCGCTACAACATGACATATCTCTCCTGCATTATGGCTGTTCTTCATGCCTGTGTCTTCTACCTCTGATTGATGCGTCTTATGTTCTGGCCATTAGGGCATGCACTTTCTGCGATTTAAAGGGCCAGTCGAAGGGGCAATTGGTATGACACATCTCCCTGCACTGTGTAAGGAGAAAAATGGACAGCAAGGAACAGCATTTGCATTTGATTCTTAGCAACAGCTGTAGGTCATGTGTCCTGGCAGAATGGGGCCCAGTGCAGTTGCAACTTTTGCCCTATATTTAAAACACACACTTACCAGAACACGACGCGGGGGTCACTTTAAAGGGGTTAATTTATTTCCACTCAATATTATTTGCACTTACCTCCACTCAGGTGGCAAATTGAACATAAATCACATCCAAACACTGTCCAGGCATCCAAAAAAAAAAAAAAAAAAATATATATATATATATATATATATATATATATATATATATATATATATATATATATATATATATTTATATGCTGCCACCACCTTCCACAATAATCAAAATCAGAGGGGACGACTCTGTCACCCACAAACACTGTTTACCAGGACTTGCAGGGTTAAAGCACACTAACCAAACACTGTTCTCCAGTAGTCACAGGGCTAAACACTGTAATCAAGCAATGGATTCTTAGAGCAAAGAAGGACCAAACATATTAAAGTTTATGCTTTAATAGAAAAAAGGTACAGTGCTTGGAGAATACAAAAATAAAGATAAAATACATGCAATACAGTTATAAACTAGAAAGGTAGAAACCACCTAACACTTACAATGTAGATTATCTTCTGTTCTGGGGCAAAGAAGAAATGGTACTAAGCTCAGTTGGTGATTGAATCCCACACTGTGAACCCGGTTTTGTATTAAAACAATATTTTTATAACCTGAACACTTGGTTCAGGTTTCAGAACTTCCTATTAGTTCTTCAAGGTGATTTGTTGCTCTTGAATGTATAATTAGGTGATGAGGGGCAGGGCAAGGAGTATCTACAGTGGGGAAAAAAAGTATTTAGTCAGCCACCAATTGTGCAAGTTCTCCCACTTATAAAGATGAGAGAGGCCTGTAATTGACATCATAGACAGACCTCAACTATGAGAGTCAAAATGAGAAAACAAATCCCGAAAATCATATTGTCTGATTTGGAAAGAATTTATTTGCAAATTTATTTGAATTTATGGTGGAAAATAAGTATTTGGCCACCTACAGACAAGCAAGATTTTCTGTAACTTCTTCTTTAAGGGGCTCCTCTGTCCTCCACTCATTACCAGTAGTAATGGCATCTGTTTGAACTTATTGGTATGAAGACACCTGTCCACAACCTTAAACAGTCACACTCCAAACTCCACTATGGTGAAGGCCAAGAGCTTTCAAAAGACACCATAAACAAAATTGTAGCCCTGCACCAGGCTGTTGCAGTTTGGAGATAACCTGTCAGCCAGGCCCCCAATAAACAAGGCTGAGAAGAATGGTTTACAGCCAAAGTTAATGATGCTTGAATAACACAGCTTGCACACAGCTGGATACACATAATAGATCTGTGGTGAAAGGGGTATATATATATATATATATATATATATATATATATATATATATATATATAATATATATAATGTAGTGACTGGGATATACTGAACATAACACACTTTGCTATTACACGGCCCTGCTTTAGTTCATTAAAAGCAAAAATGGTGTGGACTTGTTAGGGGGATAAGGGTTTAAACATGTCCTTCCTTTCCCCTTTTCCTTGAAGATATACAGTGATCTTTCAAGTTACAATGGTCTAAGGATACAATATACAATATAACCCACGTAAGGTTCTTTCCTCAAAATAAAAAGTGATTTCCAGCTTGAAGCACTCTTTATGACTGGTATATGTAAGGACTTTCTTTACATGCATAATGTACCTGCTTCATTTTCTTTAATCTTCATTTTCATAATGTTGATGTCACGGACAAAACTGGCAAGGCTGATGCTCTCTCTGGTGCTTCTGATATTGTGGGTCTTGATTCGGCATCTCAACATATCGTGTTCTGCCAGCAAAAACCTTTGTTCGCCCTGCTTTAAAAAAGAGAATCCTGAAGTGGGGATATTGTTCTTTGCTGGATAGTAATCCCGGAATCCAAAAATCGTTACTACTTATCTCTTTTAATTGCTGGTGGCCTAATATTGCTCACGATGTCATAGACTTAGTTCTATCTTGTGCCACTTTTGCCCAAAACAAGATTTCTAATTTCCAACCAGCCAGTCTACTGTAACCTTTACCCATTTCAGTGCGACCTTCGAACCATATCGCTAGGAACTTCACCACAGACCTACCACCCACCTCCAACAACAGTCATTTGGGTGGTAACTGACCATTTTTCCATGATGCCTCAATTTGTGCCCCCGCCTAGTCTTCCCTCTGCTCCCTAATTTTCCATTCTATTCTTCCAACATATATTTCTCCTACATGGACTCCTTCTGCATATTGTCTTGGACCGAGGAGTTCAATATGTGTGTAGCTTCCTGCAAGCACTTTGTAACCTTCAAGTTAAGTTGGACTTTTCCTCCACATATCACCCTCAAACTAATGAGTTGGTTGAAAGGGTGAATCAAGTTCTGGAGAACTACTTACATCACTTTGTTTCTGCCCGTCAAGACGACTGAGTCAATCTTCTTCCACGGGATGAATTTTTCTATAACCATATGGATTCCGAATAGGCAAGAACTTCACCATTTTTCATTGTCTATGGTCAGCATCTTCATCCTCCTCTGTCTACTCTGTCTGATGTCCCTGCTCTGGATTCCCTAATCCGATACTTCATGACTGTCTGACAGGAGACTCAATGGTCCTTACATCAGGTATCCACATGCACCAATACCGAGGCCAATAAATAACATAGACCTTTGCCAATCTTCAACTCGGGAGATAAAATCTGGCTCTGAGCGAGGCATGTCCGTTTGAAGATCCCAAGTCTCAAGCTGGATCCACACTTCCTGGGCTCTTTCAAGGTCATCTGTTGCATCAATCCAGTGTTCAGTGATGAAAGTTGATTCACTCTGAACAGAAATGATGGCCGCCAAGCATGAAGTCAACGAAAGCGCTATGCATCAGCCAGGTCAGGTACCAGTCAGGTATCCTTGCTGGGCGTCTAGCACACAGACCATGCTGATGTAAATGGTTATGAATGGTCTGTAATACTTGATTGCCTCTTTCCTCCCTTAAACATGCCTGGAGTTCTATTGCATCCATCATCTGGTTTTGCAGGGCATTGTCCACTTCTTTGCCTTTCTGTGACTCTTCCAGTCTGTCTTTATCTCTGTTGCAACCTGATGATGACACTCTTTGACGCTCTAAGCTCAGTAGCCACTTCTGTCTGAGAGCATCCTGCTTGAAGACCAGCAATAGAGAGGTACTGTTGATAAATTGTAAAGTGTTGTCTTGGTCTCAGGATGTCAAAATGTGAGCAGCACGATGAGGAGAACTGTTTAAATCCCAAATCAAATTGATCCCCTAAATTATTGGGCGAATCAGGGATCAAACACCTATTGTGAATTTTGACATTAAACTCCTCATTAGAGATCAGCAAGTTGTGCAAAAAGTACTGAAACACTGAGCAGTTGGACATGTGCATTCTAAAGTTTGTCTCATTTAGTTCATTGAAAAAAATTTTTCATGAAATCATATGTTTATCCTGAAATTTCAACCAAAAGCCAAATATCCCTAGCTTTTTGTGAGTAGAATAGATTATCAATCAGGCACTGAGACTTACACATTTTTCATGGGAGGGATCTACTGGAGGATTCGTCCATGCGAAATCAGCCACATGTCGGTACTGGACTAGTTTTGTTACATTGGACTTGTCCCTCTGAAATTTGTTTCTATATGCAGCCCCTTCTCAATTAAATGCTAACATCCTTACCTGATTAAATATGATGGTTGTTCCTGATTTAACAGATATTTGCTGACTTCTTGGATACTGCATGTTTATTGTGTTGCACATTAATACAGATTTACTCTTTTTATACCTGAAGTTAACCTTTTTGTGTTTCCTGGATACCTAACAATTAGTATAGCTTATGTAAGCCTTTTACAACCAATTTACCTTTTTTGCAATTGTTTAACTTTTTTCAGGGCCGGGGGGCCAGGCATTTTTCCGGGTACAAGACCCGGATAAAGCTGCCTGTGCCCCGATCCTCGCCGTGCTCCAGGCCGTGTTAAATGCCAAGCACCTTATGGGGGGCCTTTACTGCTTAGAACTTTTGGGGTTTTATATTACTGCCTAGCAAATTTTTGGGGGCCCCTTTACCCGCTTGGATATAGAGGGCCATATTCCTGTGTGGCTATATACTGTGGGCCATCAAACCCGTGGGCTTTATATGGGACCAATTATTGGGTATTTACTGGGGGCCATGTTACCTGCCTGGCTATTTTATGGGGGGCCCGTTCTGCCTGGTATTTATGGGGGCTTTTTAAATTGCCCCCGCTGTATACTGGGGGGCCATGTTACCTGCCAAGCTGTATACTGGGGGGCCAAAATTTCCCCCATATTTTTTGGGGTCCCATTATTTACGAATTACGGCTGAAATTCGCCCAGAATAAGCCGTGGAACATGGCCTAAAAACAAAAGGGGCCCGGGGCCCGATGTTTTGGGACCGTAGCAATGACCCTGAGCAGGACACTTCATCACGATAAAGCATTTATGTTAAGGGACCACTGCGTAAGGATCTGAGCATCTTCTACAAGGGCTAAATTAGATAGATAATAGACAACAAAGACAGGCGCTTCTACGTGTAAAATATTTAAGAATAGAGGGAGCATTATATATGTAATACTATGCTCTTCTTTTGTTGTTGTGCAATCCGGGGGCACAAATCTCCTGAATGCCAGAGACCGGTTTCCCTGTATACATACAAAATTTCTCCATGATGAAAGGCTACCAGGGACGATAGAAATCAAGCAAAACCGGAGCAATATTTACTTTAGAGTCTACTGTAGACCAAAAATTCACAATAAGACAAGCATTGACTGTGGAAATTTATTCAACTCAATTTTCAAAAATAAAACAATGCACACAATGGGTGTATAAAAACAACTCAGATGTGTTTTGTGTCCTTCTGTTGAACATTTCTTCAGGCTTCTAACACATAGGTAAGGGGCCGTTCACACGGCTTATTTTGGGCACTGATTGCAGCCGTTTTGCGCTGCAGTATGGCTGAATTCCGTGCCCGGCATTACGGTAATCCACAGTTCTCATAGAGAACTATGCATTCCGTCTCTCCTCCCCGCTCGGCAGATATAAAGTGACATGCACATTATCCCGGCGGGATACGCGCCCTGGATAATGCATGTCTATGGGGCCGGCGAGCTGCCGCCCCCGCCCCGTACTCAAGCCGTAATTGCAGGCGAAATCCGTCCCGCAATTACGGCTTGAATAAGCCGTGTGAACCCCGCCTAATTTATCACCTTGTTAAGCACACAGGCCCGCCAGGAATGATTGACAGATCACGAAACACGTCTGCGTTGTTTTTATACACCCTTTGTGTGCACGGTTTTATTTTACAATTTGAGTTAGGCTATGTCCACACAGCACAGAAATACCGTTGTAGTTTTAGTATTTTGAAACCGCCGAGAATCCGGCAGTACACTATGTGCATAGACAGCAATGAAAAACCTGTGCCATAGTCTACACAGCACGGATTTTTACCCATGGCGTTTAAAATACGGCGGAATATGCAACATGTTGTAAATTTTTGCCATCGGTTTCCCATATATTCAATTGTTCGGACTGTTGGAAAAAAACTAAAACCAACCGCAGTTTTTGCACAAATATGTGACAAAAAAACGCTTTTCTGCAAGCTTTTTTCACTTATCTAAACTGCTTGGAAAGTGAGTTTGTAATCCACAAGACTTCAGACATAGTAATTACTGGTAATAAAGGCAATAAATAACCTACAAAAAGAGGGGGGCAAATAATGATATAATCCAAAGGTACTGAATATCCAAAACACCAACAAAAAATTACCTTGGTATAAAAAAATCAACCTTTATTAATGTATAACAATATAAAGTATATAAAATATACAATAAAATACAAACAATACATGATACAAAAACACAGAAAAATACAAAAAAGACCACAAAAACCACCCAACAAAAACCACCCACCTCCAAAAGACCACAAGGTTAATAGGCTCATCACTCTAATAACTGGGCTAAGGACTGTATTGTAAGTCTCAATAAAATATATATATATAACACATACTTAGCCAAAAAAGCCAACCCTCAACTAAACTGTTTTGGTAATAAAGGCAGTTTAGTTGGAGCGGAGTTGAAACTGCACAAAAACTGCGCTGTGTGAAAGCAGCTTTAAATTGTTTTAAGGATCTGCTGCTAACAAGCCATATATCACATTGGTTGTCTTGCTTTTTCTTAGATAAACAGCAAGAGGAACATAAGGGTGCTTTCACATGGAGCGTTTTTTTGGTGAGTTTTTGATGCGTTTTTTTGTGCAGTATTGTACAGTATTAATGGCTGTGCCTTTCTGCACTTAAAATGCATTTGAAAAACACATCAAAAAATAAGCTGCGTTTTTAGTGAGTTTTTGGGATGCGTTTCTTGTGCAGAAAGGCACAGCAATTCATGCAGTACATTTCTGCACAAAAAACGCATCAAAAACTCATCAAAAAAACAAACCAAAAACGCAGCTGCATGTGAGAGCACCCTAAGGGCTTGTTCACACGGCGTTTTAACTCCATGTTACATCCGCTGTTTAGATCCATCTTTGGCACTGACAGGACGGACCCAGAGATGGATCTAAACAATTAGCAGTGAGATTATCACTGCCTGCAATGAGGAACACGCAGCGGCGTTCACATGAGAGATCGCCGCTGCGTGTTTCACTCCTGCCTGTCGGCTCCGTCTTTGAAAGAATTGCATGTACGTTCACATGGCGTAATTGCTGGGTGTTTTGGGAGTCGCGCTGATCAGCCCGTACTCCCGAAGCACCCCGCCGGCCTCATTGACATGCATTACTCACGGCGATTACGTGACACATCACTTATCTCCCCATGCGTACAATGCGATCGTATTGTATGTGCGGGGGGACAAGGCGTAATTCATAGTTCTCTATGAGAGCTATGGACTACCGTAATTTCGGCGTGCATTTCGCCGCGTATTTGTGCAATTACGCCGTGTGAACATACCCTAAGAAGAAATTGATCCCACCCATCTAATGTAACCAAATCAAGCCATCTGCACCTATAAAAGCCACGTCAATACATTTAAAGCATAAGTAAAAAAAAGACTAAAATCATTTAAGAAAATATTAAAAAGTAATTAGATTATGTGTTGAGAGTGAGGCAATTTGTTATGACAAGCAATTTGTGAGGTGACGGCAGCTAATGATGTATCTGTTATATAAGTTAGACCTCCAGTTTAAGATTTGGTTTTAATAAATATATCACTTTATTTTTATATAGCAACTCATACCCATAAAATAAAAGCCTGTCACATACCCACTGGAAATTCACCTTTAGACAGCATGCATATAAGATGGCATCATGTTACAGTACTCTGTAGACGATGCCAGTATATACATACTTTGAGTCTTTAGTGCAGTTTTGTTAGAATTCACAATCACCAATTTAGACTTTTGGGACTATTTGGCAGGGATACAAAACTGTAGGCCAACACACAATATCTAGGAATTAGTGAATAATAGCATAATAGTCCCAGAAGTGTCTGTTGAAGAACAGTGTTACTGACTTTATGTGCCATAGGGTCCTTTCACACAGAGCTTTTTTATGTGTTTTTGTTTTTTTGTTCAGAAATGTACATCATTAATTGCTGTGCCTTTCTGCACAAAAAGCGCATCCAAAAACGCAGCTGCGTTAAAATGATTGGGCAATGTACCCAGTTAGCTATCTTGTCAGGGTGCTATAATGCTTATATTCCATAAAATTGCAGGTAATAATCCTATTCTCACATAAGGAATGCAGTATAGGAAGAAGGATTAGAAGATTGCTGCTAATCTGCACATCAATTGACTAACGTGTAGATGGGAATACACCGAAAACAGATGTTCATAAACAGTTGTCTCCTTCCCTTCCCCTAAAACAAGTGAATCCTCACATGCAAGTTTTCTTATGTGATAAACTGCTCCCAGACACCAATCAATCAAACATGCCAAGACCATATTTGTTTCCCCATATTACTGGTACATTTGGATTACTGCACAGCAGCATAACAGCACCTGTATCTGTAATTTGTCATATATTAAGTTAAAGAGAACCTGTCACATAGGTTGTGCCCCCTTGCTGAGGGCAGCACAACCTAGTGTCAGACCTGCTGTTCCCAGCACTGTGCCCCTTAGGCTATGTTCACACGGGTTAACTGCGGGACGTAATTACGCCCCGCAGTTACGCCGTGTGGCCGGGTGAGTGAGCGGGGGAGTACCTCGCCAGCCCATAGACAATCATTGCTAGCGGCGCGTATACGCCGCTAGAAAGTGACCTGTGAATTATCTCCCCCCTCGGCGTATTCGCCGAGCAGGGAAAGGAGACGTAATCCATAGTTCTCTATGAGAACTGTGGATTACCGTAATGAATGGGCCGTTTTCAGCCCGTAATTTGCGCACTCAGCGCGTAATTACGGACCAAAATACGGCCCATTTTAAGCCGTGTGAACATGGCCTTATTCTGTAAGATGCAGCAGTTTTAGAGCATTTACCTCTTAAATCTTATTCATGAGCAGGTGTTAGCCCCGCCCACCAAAGGCTAGCTCCATCCACTGACAGTTATTCACATGTTTCTACCTATTCAAAGTAATAGGTTTGTCAGTTGAGGTGGGCGGGGCTAGCCTCCGATTGGCCGGGTTTGAAAAAAACTGAGACTCTGATGGACTCTTCGAATGACTCTTCTGGCTGAAAATTGCAGATTTGAGCATTAAATACACGAAAACTACAGCATCTTACAGAATAAGGGACACAGCGCTGGAAACATAGCTTGTGCTGCCCTCAGCCGGAGGGGCATAAACTATGTGACAGGTTCTCTTTAAATACATTACAATATCAGTGGAGTCATTGGATCCTTTTTAGGCTAGGTCTATACAGCCCAGGTTTTTATCGTCAGATTTTTGGTGGATTCATTATTTTGAAACCGCCAAAAATCTGACAGCCCTCTGCACTCATAGACAGCAATAAGAAATCCGTGCTGTAGTCTAGTCTGATTATCAGCAAGAACACAGCTGTTGCAGCAGTAGCCTCGCTGTACTTTAAGGGGCCGTTCACACGGCTTATTTCAGCGCAGATTGGAGCCGTACTGCGCGCCGGATTTGCGCTGCAGTACGGCTCCAATCCGTCGCAGTAATTACGGTAATCCACAGTTCTCATAGAGAACAGTGGATTCCGTCGCTCCTACCCACTCTGCGAATCCGCCGGGCGGGGAGAAACCGACATGCACATTATCCAGGCGCAATACGCGCCGTGGATAATGGAAGTCTATGGGGCCGGCGGGCAGCGCCCCCGCACCCGCCCCTTATTCAAGCCGGAATTGCGAGCGCAATCCGGCTCGCAATTCCGTATGAATAAGCCGTGTGAACACGGCCTAATACAGCTTGCCTAAGGGTATATTTACACGGCGTGTTGGGTACGTGTGAACATACGCTTTTAGATGCATGTTTGGATCCGTCTGTCGGACCCTAAACAGACCCAAACATGTATCTAATAAATAACAATGTGATTTACATTGCTTTTAATATGAAACACGCATCGGCATTCACATGAGTGATCCCCGATGCGTGTCTCACTGAGTCTTTCAGATCTGTTCCAAGTATTGACAAGTCAATTCTTGGTCCGAAAGACGTAGCAGGAGCCCTATTTTTAACTATAGGGTGTGATCCTGCAGCTGCGTTATGGATCCATGTTGGATCCGTTTAGGGTCCAATCACCAATATGTTTCTGGATGCGATTTTCGGATACAACACGGATCCAAAATCGGATCCAATAATACTGTGTGAACAAGACCTAATAGTGCACCTGCACTGAGGTAAGTTTAATCTTGCCACTTAGACGAGTCCTCTTTCAGGCCATTTTTTTTTAAACAAGCTCACTGTAAAAAAACAAAACTCTGCATGATGCTTGACAAAGGGTGCGTGTCCCCAAAACCTAACAAACTGTTGTTGAACAGCTACAGCAAGCACTCCTCATGTCTTAATGAAACATATAAAATATAAAAAGTATATAAAGAAAGTAAAGTAAAACTGAAAATTTGCTCTGAGGCAATATTTTAGCCCATATTGATAAGGAATGTATGTGAATATGAAGAAGCACTTTGAAATAATGAAAAGGATTTTGCATACAGAGTATTGCTGGATATCCATTCAATGGTGAATGTTTTGACGTATTTATAAATGGATATATAGATTTACTCATGCTGCATGACACATGGTATTAACAAAAGAAACTAGTGGAATTGCAGATTTTTCTTGAATGCTCCATTGTCAAAGTATTAATAAAGGTTTTTCATTTTCAAACCAAAATGTTTTTTTGGGCACATACAGTTTTTTCTCCCCGACTTCAAAGAGCCATCATTTTTAAAATTTTCCATCTACATATCCATATGAAGGCTTTTATTTTGCGGGATAAGATGTACTTTATAATGGTGTCATTGACCGAACCATAGAATATCTTAGGAAACCGGAAAAAAAATCTAAGTGGGGTGAAATGTGGAAGAAAACGGAGTTGCGGAGTTTTAGTTTTTACAGCGTTCACTCTTTGATATAAAATAGGTGGGGTTTTCATTATGTTTCCAAAAATAAAAACATTCTCTAGTTTTTAAATTTGCACTGCAGCACCATTATCAGCGGCCTATAACTTTGTTGTTCATCCACCTATGGACCTGAGTGATGGAGCATTTTGATAAAAACATTAGTACATGGGAACATCAACTTTTTGATTATTTTTTATTTTTATTTGGACATGAAATTATTTTTTTTCTTTTCATTTTGGGATAACAAAAAAGGCCAACATCTTTTTGAATTATTTTTTTTATTTCAATATTTTTTTTTGGGGTAACCCCCGTAATTATTTCATTATTGGTTTCCTCCTTGTAACGCATGTTTATTGTAACTGGATGTACTTAGGGATACAAAATAACCCCAAAAAGTTGGTTGGGTTTTTTTTTTTATGGTGTTCAACTACCTTCAAGACTCAAATGGGGGGTTTGTATTTTTATCTTTTTGTATATCTGCTGCAGGTCCATACGATTCTGGTGATACCAAGTATGTAGGGTTTTTGTTATGTTTTAGAACTTTTCGACCACTTTTAATTTCAAGTTTTGGGGATGTAAGACCAAAGAATGCAACTTTGCTGTTCGGAATTCTTTTTCTTCTACAGTGTTTTAGTTATAGAATAAGTGATGTTACATTTTAATATATCTGACTGTAGCGGGCGGCATTTAAGTGGTTAAACAGCAGAGATCATAGCCGGTTTTCGGAAAATGGCTGCTTTCATTCAAAAAACTCCCCAACTCTGACACTCAAGTTGTCCAATAAGGTGAATAGAGCTGAGCTGCAGTACCAGACACAACCTATGACAGGGGTGGTGCTATTATTGAAAGAAAGTAGTCTTATTTTTTTTTACCACCAAGGAAGCTGCCGCTGTCCAAAAAAATAAACCACTGCAGGCCCACCTCAAGGATGCCTGAATATTCCCCAATCCTTCTGGGAAAAAGTCAACAGATCAGTCAAAGTGAAATTTTTTTGTACAAATCCACAACACTATGTTTGGAAAAAAAAGCAAACACTCCACACCACAACCTGATCTGAACTGTGAAGCAAGGTGAGCACCATGGCTTGGGGCTGCTTTGCTGTCTCAGTGCCTGGACTCCTTGTGATTATTGAGGGAATAATGAATTCATAGGTGTATCCAAATATGTTTCAGGGGAATGTAAGGACAGCAGTCCACGACCTCAAGCTGAAAAGGCTTTAGGTGATGCAACAAAACAATGATCCAAAGAACACAAATACATGAAAAAACCTGATTTGTGTTTTAAAATTGACAAGTCACATTGATTAGCTTTAAACAGGTTGGCAAAGGTAAAGAAGACTATTACCAGATACACTGCTGTTCTGATTCTTCTTCCATTCAAAGTTAGAGCAGTTCTTTCCTCCTGTTTGTCTACACAAGGTTTCCTAGGACCACCTCTCTCTGCTCTAGCAGCCCCGGTTGAAATGGCGACATCACTCCTAGCGGTGTCTTACTGGCAGCACAGGAGCTTGTTTCTATGAAAACTGTTTAGGTCTGAGACTTTTTTTGTTGCCCATAGCAACCAGAGATGCCCTTTTATTTTTTCAGAGCACTATATGAAATTAAATGGGAACCCCTTATTGGTTGCTATGGGCAACAAAGAAAGTCTTAGGTTTCATACATGTGGCTCTAAGAGCTTTGTAGCCCTGTCCCCGTCATCATCAATGCCCCAATGGCAGGCTGAGCTAGGAATAGCAGAGCTGAAATGTCATCCACAGACTGAACAGGAAGTGTGAGCCTGAAGCTGGCTGTGAAGAGCAGGCTGGCTGTGAAACAGCCCGATGAGAATACCCCTTTAATCCTATTGAGATGCTGTAGCATTTTTTGAACAGATCTCTGCACACAAAGCATCCAGGAAATGCTGATGAGCTGAAACATATTTGCAGGGAGGAACAGGGCTGTATTTACACCTCGGCACTAATCCTCAGCACACCCTTCTCAAAACTTTTCAGAATTTTTTGGCTCATCATTGTTTTCCTCCACACCTTCCAAAGAAGCCATAACTTTTTTGATTTTTCCTCTATGTAGACATTTGAAGACTTTTTATAGTGCCATTAATCGAACCTTAGAATGTAATAGGAAACAAAAAAAAAATTCTAAGTTGGTTGAGGTTTTGTTTTTATGGTGTTCACTCTTCACGATAAATTATGTATTATTTTGTACTCTGCAGGTCGATACGATCCTGGTGATACCAAATATGTAGGGTTTTTGTTATGTTTTAGAACTTTTTGACCACTTTTAATTTCAAGTTTTGGGGATGTAAGACCAAAGAATGCAACTTTGCTGTTCAGAATTCTTTTTCTTCTACAGTGTTTTGGGTTTTAGAATAAATGATGTTATATTTTAATATATCTCACTGTAACAGGTGCGGCAATTCCTATTATGTGTAACTTTAAATTTTTTTTATATTTGCAAAGTTGAAAGGGGAGGGTTGTTTTGAAACAGGATGGTTGTTTTGAACTTTTAATATTTTCATTTTTTTTTATAAATTTATTTTATTTTTTTACTTTTACATGCAGTCCTCCTAGGCTATTTGACCACTAGGTGTGCAATCACTTCTACACCCTTCAGCATTATATAGATAATGCATAAGAGTGTACTAAAATGGCAGTTCTATTACTTCCTGCCTTATGCATGAAGTAATGGAAGTGCTTACATGGCGACATGGAAGCCTTCATTAGGCTTCCAACTGCCATGGTAACCACTTGGCACCTCACAATTCGGTTGCAGGGGGAGAGATCAGAGGGAGGAAGTAATATATATATATATATATATTATATATATATATATATATATATATATCCCACTATATAGTGGGAGAGTTACAGATTAAGATTAAAAGTGACCTCCTCACCCTCCTGATCATGTTTTCTCCTAATTATGCATAACAGCAGTGCTGGCTCTGTTCCTGGGACTGTTGCATCTGTAGTGCCAGGGAGAAGGAAGTTCGGGGAAAGAGTTGGACCAGTTTTCCTCTCTCGGCTCACTTCTTTGTACAAGTAATTACCGGTTATACACAGTGTTCCATAAGGAGCCTTCCCTGTGAGCTCCTGCTGGGTCTTGTAAGTTTGTGGGGGAGGCAGTGCTTTATCATCATTTGCTCTCTGCAGGTTCTGAATGGTGATGCAGTGGAAAGTTGTCCCCACGGCAAGGGTTTGCAGCCGGTTTTTCAGACGGTTTGCGGATTTGCAGACCGCCTGAAAATCCGGCAGCAAACGAGCACAACGGGGCTCTATGGAAAACCCATGCAGCAGTCCCCACTTTATTTCCGCCCGCGGGCCGCCCGTAAAAGATTGAACATGCACATTCTTCCGTCTGGTTTTCATTGCGGAGAAAAGCCGCCCCCCGCGGCGATGGCACACAAACCGGACAAATACCGGTCGGATAAACCAACCGGTATTTTTCCTTTGCCGTGGGCACATGCCCTTAGGTGCATAGCTTGCTCTCCTAGTATCCCTAAAGGACATTAGTTTTAACAGCAAGCCCTAAAAAGTATTAATGTTATTTAATGTACTGGTAGCAGAAGCCGCACTCCGCATGGCGCTGCTCTTGGCACTGGACCTCCAGTGCCTTGTGGTAAATATGGCTCTGGGGAGTTACGGTCTGAAATTGATCCTCAATATTTTGCAAATCTTTGGTAAAGGGGATTGTTTCTAAAGTAGGATCTGCACACTACTACTTTTTTCTCCCTGCCCTGTTGATTTATACTCAGTGTGATCAGTCCTGTTGTTTGTGTGTTATTAGTTATTTAGATTGGATTTGTCCATAACTGTGAATTGGATAACAATCAGCCCATGTTTTATTAGCAATCAATGCAGGAATCCATTTAATTCTAACAAGTTTATTTACTTTTTCTTGCACTTTTAAGCCTATGTGACCATAAACCTATGCGATTCTAAGTCATGATGACAAAAACGTAATAATAATATTCTAATGAAAATAGCACCTCACTGTAAGTCATTGTTCCCAGACTTGAGAAATCGAGGTCTGTATTTCATTAGGTAGTAATTAATGCACACGCTAACACACACTGCTGGACAAATACTTGGCTAAAAATAGGTCAGAGATTTAGTTTGCTAGTCTGAAACTAAATGAAGGGTGTTCCTGTAACCACAGGTATTGAGAGGCAGGTGCATTCCTCAGCATAAATATAGCCTACCTTAGTTCTCACAGTGCTTAATAATAGATTCAGAATCAATTTTTCAAATGACTTAAACACATTTCTTACTTATGAGGTGAATGTGGAAAATGTACAAGTGATGTTTAAGCGTTTTTAAACAAATTCTTACACTACTTCCTTTGAAGGAACTGTCCGCCTCCCTTGCACTGTGCTGTATGGTGCTGAGGTTGGGGGACAATAAAAAACAATGCTGACCTCTGAACTCCTGCTCGTTCCTTCGATGCATCTCTCAGTCCTCTCTGCTGTTCTTCTGTTGTCTTAGGCTAGGTTAACACGGCTTATTTGCGGGGTGTAATTACGCCCCGCAATTACGCAGTGTGAACATAGCCTTACCGCTCTGGAACGTCATTGTGACCACTAAAGCCAATCAGAGGGTGCAGCGGTGATGTTCCAGAAGACAACAGAAGACCTGCAGCAAGGACTGGGAGGACTACTGACTTGACGAATGCAAGTTCAGGCAAAAAGAAAAGGGAGATAAGTCAGCTCACCAGACCTAAGAGGAAGCACGGAGCAAGAGGAGCCAAAACTATGACATAGACTCGGAAGGAAAACACCACCAATCCAGAAGTGACAAAATAAATTAAAACCTTGACCTTTTTATAAATCCTTAAAATTCGAAGCATAATCCATAAAATATGGTGTTACCTTGTGTTAAATGCTGCGGCCACCAGTACATGTTTAAAATTATTTTAATACTACTGCCCTACAAAAATAAAAAGTTTATATTCACCTTTCCCTTCACAGCTGCTGCATCACTGCACTGTCCTCATCTGCCGCTGGTTTTCTGTGTAGGTCACTGATTGGCTGAAGCGTGCCCTTTCCTTACTTCATCATTCGGAGCACTTACTTTTAAATGGTGACCAGGGCTGAGGAGTCGGCAAGCCAGAGCTCCGACTCCGACTCCTCAAATTCCCAAACCTCCGACTCCTGACTCCCTCATACACGGCGCATGTTTAAGTGATAACCTTACTGTAGTAAAATGATAACATCAGGCTGTTTATCACCTCATGATACAATAATCAAGCTATTTAGGTAGAACAGACACTGACAAGCAAAAGGGTAACATTGTTTTTGAACACTTATGGGTAGAGTTGAAGAAAAAGCTGTACTCGTATCCAAATCCAGTCTGCACCAACATTAGGAATGTGTAGAAGAGACCTGGATCAGATTTTGTCTAGACATGCTTTATTCTGATCCAGAGCCCAGTACGATTGAGGCAGTATTGAAAACCAAAAATGGATTTCTCAAATACTAACACAATAATAAAAATTTACATTTTGATTTTAAGGAGCAAAACAGGAACAATGCAGTTACAGGAAAGAATCTGCAGAACTAAGCAGATGCTAAATACAGTACTTGCAAGTCAAATGTATGTAAAAGATAGTTAGATTGACTGTATATAGATTACAGTAGCCTCATGTACAAAGCTGTAGTGGATGGAGAGATATGGAGCCTGAAAGTCACAAGTTCAAAACATTGTTACCATTTTGCTTGTCAGTGTAAAATATATTTATTGGATATGACTTAGAACACAAAAGAATTGTAAATATGCAAAACACTGCAGGAACATTTGTGGAGTCTCTGAATTTGTTCTGAGAAATAGTATTGCCTCCATCAGATCCTGCCAGGGCCGCTGATAGGGCAATACAAGGGGGCCCTAATGCTTGAGGGGGGGGGGGAACTATGCCTACAGGGGGCCCTAATGCTTGGGGGGGAGAACTATGCCTAGAGGGGGCCCTAATGCCTTGGGGGGAACTATGCCTACAGGGGGCCCTAATGCTTGGGGGGGGGAGAACTATGCCTACAGGGGCCCCTAATGCTTGGGGGGGAGAACTATGCCTACAGGGGGCCCTATTGCTTGGGGGGGGACTGCCTACAGGAGGCCCTAAGGCCTGGGGGGGACTATGCCTACAGGGGGCCCTAATGCCTGGGGGAGGGGGAACTGTGCCTACAGGAGGCCCTAATGCCTGGGGGGGGGCAACTATGCCTACAGGGGGCCCTAATGTCTGGGGGGGGGGGTAGAACTATACCTACAGAGGGCCCTAATGCCTGGAGGAAGGAACTATGCCTACAGGGGGCTCTAAAGACAAGGGAGGGGGGAACTATACCTACAGGGGCCCTAATGACGAGGGAGGGGGAACTATGCATACAGGGGGCCCTAATGATTGGGGGGGAACTATTTGCCTACAGGGGTTCCTAATCTACAGAGGGGGACTATTCTGCCTACAAGGGGGCCCTAATCTACAGGGGGCACTATTCTGCCTACAGGGGGGCCCTAATCTGCAGGGGGGGGGACTATTCAACCTACAGGGGGCCCTAATCTACAGGGAGGGGACTATTCTGCCTACAGTGGGGCCCTAATCTACAGAGATTCTTGGTTCACATATCTTTGATCAAAAAATGCTTTAGCCGCCCACGAACTTACAACGTGATCTCAGGTCAGGCGGTCCTACGCTATCTTTACCTCTCAATAGAGCCAAATCCAGGCCTCTCACTGGGTCAACGTATATTTGGCATATATTGCTTTTAATCTATATGGGGAGGAAGGGGTGCCTCCATTTTGGTTTTCTGCACCACGCCCACTTTCACAGGCTGTTATAAAAGTGCAGCTTACAGGTTTGGTGTTTTTTTATTTTCTTTCTCTCTGGATAACGGATGTCGGTTGACCCAGTGAGAGGCCTGGATTTGGCTCTATTGAGAGGTAAAGATAGCGTAGGACCGCCCGACCTGAGATCACGTTGTAAGTTCGTGGGCGGCTTAAGCATTTTTTGATCAAAATTATGTGAAACAAGAATCTCAAAGTTTTTTCATGTATGATAGATAGCATAAATGCTTCTTTAGGGATTTCCATGTAATGTATTGCCCTTTTTGCAGTCGTGTGCCGCTGGTGGTGGTGTGCGCGTGTATATGTATATATATATGTGCCGCAACCCTGCCAGTGGCACCCAGGTTCGCATAGTGTTTTTTCAGAAATGTTTTTTTGTTCAGAACCATACGTTGTATTTGCCGTATATTGCTTTTAATCTATATGGGGAGGAAGGGGTGCCTCCATTTTGGTTTCCTGCACCACGCCCACTTTCACAGGCCGCTATAAGAGTGCAGCTTGCAGGTTTGGTGTTTTTTTATTTTCTTTCTCTCTGGATAATGGAGATCGGTTGATCCAGTGAGAGGCCTGGATTTGGCTCTATTGAGAGGTAAAGATAGCGTAGGACCGCCCGACCTGAGATCACGTTGTAAATTCGTGGGCGGCTTAAGCATTTTTTTTATCAAAATTATGTGAACCAAGAATCTCAAAGTTTTTTCATGTATGATAGATAGCATAAATGCTTCTTTAGGGATGTCCACGTAATGTACTAATCTACAGAGGGCCCTATTCTACCTACAGGGGTGGCCTAAGCTACAGGGGGCCCCCATTCTACCTACATGGGAACCCTAAGCTACCGCCCGGGGGCCCGAAGCTGCCTACGTCTCCCCAAGCTACCTAGCTACTGCCCGGTGGGTGCCAAGCTACCTAGCTACCGCCCGGGGGCCCCGTTGTACCTACATACCGACTGGGGGAGCCCCATAATTACCAGAGGGTAATTTATACCATTTGGGCCATTATAAATGGGGAGTTTGTTCATGGGGAGAGGGGGCACTCAGTTGGGAAAATGATAAAAAAAAGTGAGGAGTCTCAGGTGTTTGTGTTGTAAATTCTACAGTGACGAGTGGTGGACGGAGTAAGTCATCATGAGGTCTGGACCGAATAGAGAAGAGTGAAATGGGAAAGTGAATGACTCAACAGACAAGACGTCACCTGTGAGGCCCTAAATCTAAGTAAACTTTTGCAAAGCACATGTGTACCTGGTATCTACCACTATAGGGTCACTGTATGGAGGAAATATTGGTTTTGATGTGATGGTTTATAATCACTAACAGTATGGAGGTATTATTCAGTATTGTTATGTTGGAGATATGTGGTGATGATGTGCCGATATTATTAGGTGCTTGTATATTGTTGTTGTTTTGTGATATTGGTCTTGGTATACTGGTTTAGTCAATAACATTATGGTGGTGCTAGTCAGTATATGGTAGTGATAGGTGGCGGTATTATTTAGAATTTATTTATTGTTGCTTGCCAATATTGGTCTGGGTATACTGGCTTTGCCAGTAACATTATAATGGTGACATGTGGAGGTATTTGCTGGATCTTGTATAACCCAGCAAGAACTAAATCCCAAAACAATGGCACAATTGCATTTTTTTTTCTTGTGACCCCAAAAACAATTTTTTATTTTTTTGGGGTGGTGATGGTTGTGAGCCGGGGGATGAGTGGGGCTGTGTTGGGATGGCCAGGGATGGGGAGGGAGGGGGAGGAGCAGAGGGGGTTGGGGGGGAGAGGGGCAGACGCTCCAGCTGTATGGGGCCCCAAAATTTCTGATGGCGGCCCTTGATCCTGCATAGATGACCTCACATCTGATCTCATTATTTCCAGGCTAGAGAACGGCCTCTCTACACTAACTTGGGTTGGGGGAAAGCGGTGACCACAGGGGCAACATCTCTAACAATGTCAGGGTATAAAGGAATTGCCTCAGCCACAGTCAGTTTAGATGAATGGTTGATCTTCTACTTCTTTGAAAGCAGGTGAAAATTTTGCTGAAATCTGTTTCCATGGGAGCAGAATCTTTTCTCCTGGCGCAGCGCTTTGCCTGCTCCATGTCATCAATTACATTCCTCATCTGATGAGGCTGAAGATATGGGAGCAGTAGCACTGGCCGGACCCAATTCCTCTTGCTCTTTGCACTGCATCAAACTAACTGGACCAACTTATTATATATTTTGGGAGTCGGAGTCGGTCCATTTTATGACAACTCTGACTCCTGCAAAATAGGCACCGACTCCGACTCCGCAGCCCTGACATTGGTGAAGTCACTAAGAGGCACACAACTATTGCAGCCAATCAATGGCTGCAGCACTGACACTATCATCCTGAAAGAAGACAGGAGTGTAAAAAAGACCGGGGACAGTGTGAACAGCGAAGCACTGGTTCTTGGAAAATTGTGGTGAGTTTAATGAGCAAAGAAGGGAGTATCATTTTTTTTTTATTTAAAAGGACAGCGTTTTGATATGAAAAAATTACTGGACAAAGCCTTAAATCTTAAACAGCAGACTACACGTTAAAAAAGGAAGCGGACAACCCCTTTAATCCTCAAATTCATGTAAAAGAAAAAACAAAAAAGATAAAATAATCACCTAAAAATAAAGATTCTTAAGATGTTTTGTATCTGTCATTTACCATGTCCTACTACAGAGGTAACAGGAACTTGGTGACAACCCTTATCGGTGGTCATTAGAGTCCTCATAGGATTTGTTACTCAATTTTCCAGGAACCTTGAATGACATAAAATCAGGGTGGACACTGGTCACTGCCCGAGGGTTCATGGACCTTAATTATTTACAATAATCCTTAAAGTTTAAAAACATATGATAAAAGTAGCGTGTTCATCAAACACAATTTATTTACCCAATAAAGTGCAATATAGCTATAGGAGCCTATAATAGGATTGCCCATCTGAAATGCCGAATTGGTCAATGTTGGCAGTCTACCATTTAGCTACCGTCCCCAGGAAAGCAAACTGTGAACTGTAGCCAGGTCCTCAAGATTCAGAACAAAAGTATGGCACAGCAGAGAGCTTCCGGCCTCCTTCCCCAACACTTTATAATCTACAGGTTGCTTTAGAATTGTGCCTGTGAGAAGTTGGGAGATGCTTAATACCATCAGTGGGTCAGCACAGGTGCTACGATGAAGACAGCAAAGACACGAGGACACCCCAACTTCTCACAGAGACCTGAAACTTAACTCTCTTATTTTTTTATTTTTATTGCACAAAAGGAGCACTGCTAGTGAGGATGGGGAATACAGAAGGCAAATACTATACAGAGGTACAAAAGAGGTCACCTTCTTTGTGGGTACTAGTGCTTTAAGCACCAATGCCACATGCAACCCGTATAGATACAACCACCCATCTTGGGCAGTTCAGTTGTGTTACAGTAGTTGTTGCAGTTGCTATTGGTTGTTTTAAAGTTGTAGTACTGCAGTCAAAAAGGGTCACCTGCTTATTAGTTGGCAGTGGTGTGGGGGCAGGCATAGGTTAGGACAACACACCTGGATGGAGGAGTACCCACAGAAGAAAAGCCAGTACCAAGGGATAGAGAAACAGACAGACGTGAAGTGAGGAATTTGTCAGGAAGAAGTTGAAAACAGAGGTTGGCAGCCCTACGTAGTGAGTCGCCATGCCATGTCCAAGACTCCTAGAGCAACTCATAGCCCGCGAGCCACATGTGACGAGGAGAAGATGGCTGAGGAAGAAACCACTGTTTCTAACACTATCAAGGCATTCTGGAGCCAAATGTGCTTCCCGGTGTCAGAAAGATTGGTCTCAATAGCAGGTGATGGGTCCTTCAACAGGATAATGACCCAAAAACACATCGCTAAAAACATCCAAGAATGGTTAAGAGTAAAGCATTGGACATTTCTGAAGAAGTCTTCTATGAGCCCTGATCTAAATCCTATTGAACTTTTGGAGAAAGAGCTGAAACATGCAGTCTGGAGAGGGTACCCTTCACAGCTAAGACAGCTGGAGCAGTCTGCTCACAAACAGTGGGCCAAATACTTGCAGACAGTGCAAAAGTGTCATTGAGAGTTACAGAAATAATAATTTGCAGTGATTGCTTTAAAAGGTTGTGCAATAAGATATTAAACTGGCCCCTTCCGGCCGCATGGTCATATTATGGGTCCTCTCCACCTTCCAAAAGGCATTCGTTTTACTTTTTAATGATGCCATTGACCGTACCATATAATGTACTGAGAAACTGAAGAAAAAAATCTAAGTGGGGTGAAATGTGAAAAAAATGTACTTATGCCATGTTTGCAGTTGTGTTTTTATGCCATTTATTCTTCTGTAAATTATGTTTTAGCTGTATTTTGCAGGTTGATATGATTCTGGTCGTATCAAATATGTAGGATTTTTGTTCTATTTTAGTACTTTTGAGATCACATTTTTTGTGGGCTGAGGTGTAGTTTTTATTGGTACCATTTTGGGACACATGCAGCTTCTTGATCACTTTTTATTCCAATGAACAGCAACATTTCTCATTCATTTAGATGCCACGGCTGCGATCGCCATGAGGTCTAAATGGTTAAACAGCAGGGATCGGAGCCAGCCATATTCCCTGCTGTTAGCGGCAGATGTCAGCTGCAATTAGCAGCAGGTGACCGTAGTGTTTGGTTGTTCTTGGAATGTAATAGAGATCGTAAGGGAGCTTTCACACAGCGCAGTTTTGGTGCAGTTTTAAATGCTCTCAAATTAAACTGCCTTTATTACCAGCAGGCTTTTTTCACCTATCTAAACTGTTTGAAAAGTGAGTAATCAATTAATATGTTTAGAATCCACAAGACTTCAAACACAGGAATTTATTACTTACTTGAAACACCTTTCAGAACAATTTAGACAACTTAAAGAAGTTTGCAGGTAATAAAGGACGTTTAATTGGAGTGCAGTTAAAAGTTCACCAAAACTGCGCTGTGTGAAAGCATCCTAAGGATCTCTGTTATAAATATTGTCCTGCCATATGCCAGAGCAATTAAAATTTTCCTAAACCCTTTAACAACCACCCACAGACTTTTGACGTGGATTTTTAAAGTTGGAGTGCTGCAGTCAACAAGGGTCATTTGCTTATTAGTCGGCAGTGGTGTGGGGGCAGGCAGAGATTAGGACACTGCACCTGGATGGAGGAGTATTCACATGGTTTTCTCACCATGCAGTTCCACAGCATCACAGCCAACTTTAGATTCACACTTTCCGGTCAGGCTGTGAGTGGTTTAGTAGCAATGATCAGCATATCAGCTCTGTTACTGTAGAAACTGTAAGACTACAGAGCTCTAAGGAGTGAAAACAAACTTATCTTAAACAAAGCTCCGTTTCTAGAGATTACACATAGCAGCGAGTGACATCACTTTGCCTGGACAGCTGCTTGGTAACCAAGAAAAACTTTTATGGACTCAGAAGATGTAAAATCTCTCCTAGCTCATAAATAAAGCCACATTAAAACAACAATGTATTTGATAATAGCTATCCTTGTAGATTTTAAGCCTTTGCGGGCAGGGTCTTCTCTCCCTGTACTAGTTGTTAGTCATTTATCATCACTATTGTACCTTGTCAGAGTCTTAGTTGTTGCACATTTTCGTGGAGTCGGAGTATTTATAAAATGGACAGACTTCCAAAATATCTAAAAAATTGGTTAAGTTCAATACAGTGCCAAGAGCAACAGTAATTGGGTCTTGCCAGTGCTACTGCTCTCATATCTTCAGCCTCATCAGATGAGGAGTTTAATTTTGAAAATTATTTGGATGACATGTATAAGGCAAAGAATTACCGCATGTGAAAAGATTCCACTACCATAGAAAACAGATAGACCAGATCTCAGCAACACTTGTTCTCAATGAAGTAGAAGAGTTCAACCGTTCAAGAAAACTGACTGTGCATGAGGCAATTCCTTTACTATTATTATTTATTTTAAAGCACCATTAATTCCAGGGTGTTGTACATTCAAGAGGGGGTTAGGGCTTGTTCACACAGTTTTCACTCCGTGTTACAAGCGCTTTTTAGATCCGTCTCGGGGACCGACAGGACGGACCCAGAGACGGATCTAAACAATTAGCAGTGAGATTATCACTGCAGTCTATGAGGAAGACGCAGCGGCGTTCACATGTGAGATCCATAGCGCAGCTCGGGTCCGACTTTGAAAGAATTGCATGGAGACGGTTATGTGAGGAGCAGAGAGGGTCCTGTGAGGAGCGGAGATTGTGTGAGGGGAGATATCTAGAGATTAAGGCAGAGATGTATGGAGGGGAGAGGTTATGGAGAGCCTTGTAGGTCATGGTTAGTAACTTGAAATGAATACGTTGTACAATGGGTAGCCAGTGCAGGGATTGGCAGAGAGGAGAGGCAGAGGAGTAGCGAGGAGAGAGGTGGATAAGATGGGCAGCAGAGTTAAGGATGGATTGGAGGGGAGCGAGGGTGCTAGCTGGGAGGCTACAGAGAAGGGTGTTTCAGTAGTCTAGGTGGGAGATGATAAGGGCATGGACTAGCATTTTTCTAGTGTCGAAGATGAGGAATGAGCAGATGCGAGAGATATTTTTCAAGTGGAGGCAGCAGGCGGATGTGAGGGTTTGGATGTGCAGTTTGAAGGACAGAGAGGAGTCAAAGGTCAGCGGACATGCGTGACAGGCGAGAGTGTAGAGCCGTTGACTGTGAGAGATCAGGTGGAGGGATAGAGTGGGACAGTAAAAAGATGATGAATTTGGTTTTCTCCACTTTCAGTTTTAGGAGACGGGAGGAGAAGAAGGAGATAATGGACGATAGACAGTCTGGTATCCAGGACAGCAGAGACTTAATATCTGGGCCGGAGATGTAGAGTTGTGTGTCCTCAGCATATAGGTGGTATTGAAAGCCGTGTGAAGCTATGAGCTGACCCAGGCCAAAAGTGTAGAGAGAGAAGAGTAGTGGCCTAGGATTGACCAATGTGGGACACCAACAGACAGCAGGCCCGAGGAGGAGGTGGTGCAAGAGTGAGAAATGCTGAATATCCGGTCAGTGGGGTATGAGAAGGCCCAGGAAAGGGCCAAATCCATGATGCCGAGAGATGAGAGGATTTGTAGTAGGAGGGAATGGTCGACAGTGTCAAAGGTAGAGGACAGATCTAGGAGGAGATGGACAGAGTAATGCTTCAGTGGTTACTAAGTCATTGATTTCTTTGGTTAGGGCAGTTACGGTAGAGTGGTGGGGTCGGAAACCAGATTGTAGTGGGTCAAGAAAAGAGTTGGAAGAGAGGTGAGAAGACGGTTGAAGACAGATGTGCTGCTCGAGGAGTTTGGAGGCAAAAGGAAGCAGTGAGATAGGGTGATAGATGGACAGTGAGGAGGGGTCAAGAGATGTTTTTTTAAGGATGGGTGTGATGATAGCATGTTTAAAGGAGGAAGGGAAGTGTCAAGATACTAGTGAATACTGCTGGAATCCAATGGCAGGGACTAGGCCTAAAACACAGGGAGGCGTAGGAGACTTGATAGGAAGCAGCAGGAATGTAGACAGGGACCCAGGCGAGGAGTCAGGACGAGCGGTCAGCAGATGTCCAAGGGTTTGCAGGGTAACTGCAAGGAGAGGAACAAACTGGAGAGCAAGTTCCAAGGCGAGAGGACTGCAAACAGGAGCTCAAACACAATACTCAAGCAATGAGTAACAGGCTGGAGGAGTTTATATAGGAAACAGGAAGTAAGATGGCACCCAGATGAGACACGATCCACCATCTTGACTGAGGGCAAACTTAAGGGGAAACACAGTTAGCAAGTTCTAAGGCAGGAGATTCCTGACAGCAAGATGCCAGAGGTTAGCGATAGGATGAAGCGGTGGGTTGATAACAGCACTAAGGTCTGGGATGAGGTGGGATGGCAGTGGGTCAAGATTACACGTAGTGAGGTTTAATTTGGACAGGAGAGCGGAAAGGTTATCGTGAGTAACAGTAGGGAAGCAGGTTAAGGGGGAAGAGCATTGTCCAAGTTAGTGCAGAGAGGCCGTTCTCTATCCTGGAAATAATAAGATCAGATTTGAGGTCATCTATGAAGGAGGATCTGATGGAGGCAAAACTATTTCTCAGAACAGGTTCATACATACTAATGCATACTATGCTGCTTAAACGCTATTTAGAACTGGCCTGTCTGCGTCAAGTGCATACATGTCATAGAAATAAATTCAGCTCACCATGCAGCCGAGTAGATCCACAGGGCTGATCCAATGCACGGAATATAGACAACTGCTCCTGTTGTCGAGATTGCCACAATGATATAAAGAAGTAAATATCCAGCACTGTAGATAAATATGACCAGTGCTAGCTTATATGATGATTAAACTTGACTTTTATTGAGTCATACATGTCGCCCCAGGTGTCAAGTGCCACTCTATTGGCTAACATATGTAAAAGCCTTCTCAGGTCATGTGGTCGATTAATGGTGGCAGTATTCTGATTAAGAACCTAAGGCATATATTTATTAGTTATACTCAAATACCATATTTAAATGAGCACAGTGGTGCACCCAAGGCACAGCCATAGCCTTCAGTAAACCAAACATAGTATACTTGTGACTACATATGATTAATTTGTCTGACAAAACAGCACAGACTACTCACTCTTCTGGCTCACAAGTAAAATGTCCACTGGTGTAAGACAGACCAAACAAAATCATAAGTAAAGTATATTTATTCTACTGAAGCATATTACTACACTATAGGTATTCCACAGTATACGTATGAGTATCTTATTGATTTTATTCTGGCAGTGGAGCGCAAAAACGTGATGTGAACAGGGCATTAGTTGGGTAGAATAAACAAAAGGGAAGAACCAGAGGGTCATGGTGGTGGCGAGTATACATGGGCTTCTTTCTTGAGTATTTATGAACCTCTCAGGACCTGTACCAGGCACACATACATCAGTTATAATTATTATATTACTAATTATTAATTAAGTATGTAGGGATGGGCAACTAATCAGAATAATTTGATTATCTTACCATTTTGGTCTCTTATTTTTGTATTGCACATAATATGCGGCGAAATGCGGCCCGCAATTAGGGTAATCCATAGCTCTCATAGAGAACCACAGATTACGATCCCCACCACCCCCCTGCGTACAATAGAACCGTATTGTACGCGCGAGGAGATAAGTGACATGTCAATGGGCCGGCGGGCTCCCGAAAAACACACAAGGTATTGTGCCGTGTACTGTACGCGCCGCAATACATCGTGTGAGCATACCCTTAGAATTTTGGTTCCTCACAATCATTAATTTGTTTTTTCCATAACTTAACCTAGCGGCCATAGTGGCGTGCAGCACTGGTGCAGCGTCCCAGTGTATTTATGTGCTGATGGAGCCATCCCAGGAGTGTTACTATGTCGTCTTCTGTGTATCATAACTGTCTGTGGTTGGCAGGCTTCTGATTGGGATGCAAATGGTATTTCAGTCTCCTTGCTAACCCTTGGATTGCAGGTACTTCTCATGTGTACATGGAAGCAACCTACACATACTGTTGGCCTACCTTCACTGCAGCTCCACAAAGCACACACAAAGTACCAAGTACACTCAGGCTGTGTCCTGCCTGTGCTGTGTGTGCTTTGTACCCAATAGGTAGAGATGGTCGGGGCTATTGGCTGTCAAAGGAAATGTTCCATAGATATGTCAACTTCCATGTTCTGATGTAGGTATGAGTTGTCTTACACAGGCACCACTCATCCTCTCTGCTGTACCAGTGAACTGTTAATTATGCCAGATCTCCTCATTCAGTACCATTCATTTTTTCAGTGCAAGGATAAAAAGGATAAGGATAAGTAAGTGGTGGAAGCAGGAAAGAGTAAAAAAGGCCGCAGCACTGAGACAAAAGGGAAGTTTTGGTTAATCATAGGGGACTGTAGGTTAACTATGGGGGCACTGTGGTTGGCGCTGTACAGGGCAGCACAAAGCGGTCAGTATTGCATGGATTGGTACTTGTACTAGCCACGCTTTATAACATACGGATTTTTGAAAGAAGAGGCTGAGATAGCAGAGCAAGACCTGGATGAGACTACACTGTAACTGTAGAGAACAGTAGTTGTAGACTGTGCTGCAATATATTAGTATTGCAATGTAGCTTACAAGCGAATCCATGGCCCAAGGGGAATATAAAAATTGAGCCACGTCTATCCAATCTATTAACATATAAACTGATTTATCCTACACAATGAATACTGTAAAAAGAGAAAAAATTATATTTGGTCATCTCATCGCTACCAAACACTGGAAAGAAAAATAATAAAAAAGGTGAATATACCCCTCAAAAAAACTACAGCTCAATCCACATAAAAAGAATCCCCCACACACGTACTGTTAAAAAAATAAAACTCTGCAAAAAATATATGTGGCTATGTCATTGTAACGGTATGTTCACGCTGCATTTTTTCGGCCGTATTTTAGCTTGTTTAACACGCTGGAAAACAGCCCAAAATCAGCCTCAGACAAGCTTCAAATCTTCCTTCATTGAATATAATGTAAAATACGCCTTGTCATTCACATGAAGCGTATTTCACAAGTGTAATTGTGAGCTGTTTTTTGGACGCAATTACGGCCGTAAAAAGAGACATGTCAATTCTTGAGGCATTTTTCACTCAGAAAATTTCAGTAGGAAACAAAAGGGGTCAGGATTTTTCAAAAAATGCTTCAAAATCGGCCTCAAAATACACCTCTAATCAATTGTTTCTTTGAAGCAGATTTGGAAGCTGATTTTGAAACGTAAATTTACACTATAAAAAAGGTCGTGTGAACATACCCTAAAAAGAAAAAAATAGCAGGACTGTCTAAATGCTTCACTACAAAAACAAAATGAAAAATCCTGCAGTCATTAATCGAAGAGCCCAAATAGAGCCAAATCTCACAAGATTTTTTTTGTTTTTAGTTAATTTGCCATTAAAAATATTATTTGGCTCCTAACTATTCAACTAGGAGACAAATACACCCAAGTAATGTCAATATTTATATGTAAGAAGATTTCCGTGAATTGTCTTGGTAGTTTCATAGTTTTCTAAATATCAAAAGTCATCCATAAAATTTAAAAAAAACGAGATTTTATTTGTTGGCCATGTCACCCCCAGCTATAGTAATATTTAATTTTTTACTTTTTCAATATTTAAAAAAAATAAATAAATAAACAGAAACAAAAATCTAAAAAGGAGGCTGTTAAGCAGCAACCAAAAATCACAGACTCGTTGGCCTAAGGTTAGTCCTACAGCTACATCAAGCAGTAACGCAAGTATAGAATTAAGCACACGTGGTAGTTTTGTTGCAGAAATTTCTGCCACCGTCCCATTCATCTTTAAGGGGATTGCAGAAATTCATGTGTTCTCACCAAAGCAACCCCATTCAGATGAATACAGGATATTCGGGCGCAGAATTCCACTAATTGGGACACAAACATCCCTCCATCTCATACAGGTATCCTGTAGAAAACCCCTTGAATTACGTTACATCCCATTTATATTCTGAAAAAGACACTTTTATTTGTCATCTCAAGTTTTATTTTACACTTTGATGCTATATCGATAGGATGTGCCACCAGTGTGTGAAAGGTGTGGGTCCCTTACATGGACACAGATCCCCAGAGAGCCAGTCAACTCTCCATTCTGTTCTATAGCAATTCCGAGGACAGCAGAACACCCCCCTCTCCTGTACTCAGAACTCCCATAGAACAGAATGAAGAGTTGGTTGCGCTTGCACATAAGTCAGCGGTGTGTTCGGCTGTACTCCCATAGAACAGAATAGAGAGTTTTGAGCAAGCGCGACCTACTCTCCATTCTGACTACAGACTATTGAGGGCCCGCTCCAGACATATGCCGTCAAAGCTCCCTTTGAACAACAATACCTGGCATAGTGATCACACACCGTGAAAACAGCAAAATGCTCCCAAGTCTGGTATTGTATTACTTGTATAAACAGCAGCAGTAACACCACAATCTGTGTGGACATTTCCGCAATCCATCTTTATGTGAAGTCCCCATGTGCAGAATGACACTGTAATTACCTCTGTATACATCAACATAACACACACTCATTATATATGCTATTCTTTTGTTATATGTATTATTTTATACTGTACACTAACATACAATATTATCATAGACATTCATAGACGTAAGAAACAAAATAACCACATAAGACTCTATAATATGATATGGATTTCATCACCACTCCCCACACAACTGCCAATGACACTGATAATAACAGTGTATGTCACGTCTCCTGATTATCTACATGAGATCTCCTAAGCGTTCAGCTCCATGTATACGCCTATGTGTGAGATCAGTAGCCGTACAAATAAGGGGATAATATGGCAGAGAGGATGATGGGGATTCTAATTCCCCATGGATCCCTCCTGGACTGTATGAGGCCACCCTGATCCAGACACAAGATACACGCTGCCATAAAATACACACTACAGGTCATAAAATGAAAGCTGGATTTAGGATGTTATGGGTGACTATAGGTCAATTTATCCTCAAAGAGGTGGTTCCATAGGATAGGTGATAAATGTTTGGTGGCTGAGGACCCCTGCGATTACTAAAAAGGGGGGGCCCCAGTCCCACAATCTGTACTAAGGTCACTCAAATCCCATCTATCTGTCATAACTATGCTTATTTATATGGAAGTGGGGTATTTAGGCTGGCACAAGACCCAGAAGAGACTGCCACCATTATATTGCCCCCACTTACAGTTCTGTCCCTAATTAGTAAACTGGCATAGTAATTTACTGACCATGTCAACTCTTACATAGAGGCAGGGACTGCCTGCTCCAATGTATAACTAGACCAAATGCAATGGTTGGTAGATAGATAGATAGATAGATAGATAGATAGATAGATAGATAGATAGATAGATAGATAGATAGATAGATAGATAGATAGATAGATAGACGGACAGATATGAACAATTACTGTTATAACTCTTATTGAAGAAGTATGTGCGGTACATCAGTACATAACAAAATAAATATAGTACAGTTAAACAGCTAAACAGATTAATGATAGATATCACATATAATAGATTATATATATATATATATAATATATATATATATATATATATATATATATATATATATATATATATATATTATATATATATATACATACATATAGAGGGCAAACAGATATGAGCCAGATGGATGATATATACATGGACAGACATATATAATATAGAGACAGAAATGAGATTTAGATATAGATAAATAAGACAGACAGATAAGAGATAGATACATACGCAATACATAGATAAATAGTTAATACATAGATAACAGATCGACAACTGATATATAGACAATAGATAGATAACACAGAAATAAATAGACAGACAGATAAATACATAGATAGATAGACAGACTGACAGGTAGATGGATAGATATGAATAGATAAATAATAGTTGTACAGATGATTGATTGATAGATAGATAATAGTTGTATAGATGATAGACATTCTGAGAGACAGATAGATAGATAGATAGATAGATAGATATGAGATAGATAGATAGATAGATAGATAGATAGATAGATAGATAGAATTGGATAGATGTAGATATAGATAGTAGATAGATGATAGATAATAAAAGATAGATAGATAGATATGGATAGATAGATAGATAAAAATAGATAGATATAGATATGGGGGTAGATAGATAGATAGATAGATAGATAGAGATAATAGGGTTGTGATAGATAGATATTGGGAAATAGATAGATAGATAGAAATAGATAAAGATAGATAGATAGATATTTTTTTTAATTGGAATAGATAGATAGATAGATAGATAGATAGATAGAATAAAATTTAGATAGTAGATAGTAGATAGATAGATAGGTAATAGATAATGATAAAGATAGATTTGATAGATAGGAAAAAGGGGTAGATAGAATGGATAGATAGAAATAGATAAAATAGATAGATGATAGGAATAGATAGATAGATAGAAAAGATAGATGATAGATAGATGATAGATTGAGGGTAGGGAGATAGATAGAAAATAGATAATAGTAGATGATAGTGGGGTAGGGGATAGATAGAATAGATAGATAGATAGATAAAATAGATAGATAGTGGGTAGATGTTTGGATAGATAGGGGTAGATAGATGGATAGGAAGATAGATGATAGATAGATAGATAGATAGATAGATAGGAGACAGCATGTAGCTAGACAGATATGGATGGGAGACAGTGACAGATCTGCCCCAGAGTTGCGGTGACAGCACAGTGACAGCTCCTGACATGTGCACTCCCATAGGTGACATATATAGCCGCGGCGCAGCTCTCCGAGGATCCACCTCCCCTTCCTCCGCCCGCCGCCGACTTTCTTACCGAGTACAAGTGTCAGCAGCACCGGGGAGTCCATCAATGTCGCCCGCCTGGCACATGTGGGGTGAGCGCCCGGCAGGCAGAGGCTTCCACAGGGCGGCCGGGGAGGTGACCTGCTGAGCTCTCCCAGCGACATGCCCCTCCCTGTCACTTGCACTGGCCCTGCCCTACACTGCCCAAAAAAACTGTGCCCCACCCCCAGCACAGGCTGAGCTCTCCCGTGTGTCCCAGTGCCGCCTGCCCCTGTGGGAGGGGGTCCCTAAGCTGTACCTGCTGCTCTGCTGGGAGCCTTTAAAAAATATTTGGGGTCTTTTATGTGCCCCCTATTTGTTCTCTTTTTTTGGGCCCCATTTTCTTGTAGTTGCCACAAGGTTTTTCGTTTGCAGAATAAGTTAATGTTGGCCCCGTTTTGGGACATAAGGATTTTCGGTCACTTTTATCCCAGTTTGTGTGAAGCTGGATGAACCAAAAGTAAATTCTGCAAAGCTGTTTTCTTTTTGTGGCCTTCAAGGGAGAGATGATAAATGCAGAATGCCATAGGTCATGGTGATTCGCAGGAGCCCACATGATGGGTGCGGGAGCCAGGCTCCCGCTGTAACAGCCAGAAACAGAGAGAACTCCAGTCCCTGCTGTTTAACCCCTCAGGCTGGGGTTAAACAGCAGATCTTTGTCACATTTTGCGCAAAAACCGCAGTCACTGCTCTTTTTTGTTTTTACATCACCCATAGGCTAGGTTCACACGGCTTATTTGCCGGGCGAAATTACGCCCCGCAATTACGCCGTGGGGGCGGGTGCGGGGGGCCGGCACCTCGCCAGCCCATAGACGCGCCACCGGCTTATTCACAATTTCACTTTCTCCCCCCTCGTGCGTATTCGCCGAGCAGGAGAGGAGAACGTAATCCATAGTTCTCTATGAGAACTGTGGATTACCGTAATGAGTGGGACGTATTCCAGCCGTAATTTGCGCAATCCGGCGCGTAATTACGGACTGAAATACGTCCAATTTTAAGCCGTGTGAACATAGCCATACAATTGATTGTATGGGAAGACAATGAAAACACTCCAAGCCCCAGCGTATTGGATCACAGGTTGGATAATACACCGGAAGACGAGCAGAGAACAGACGAGCTGTGCAGACTACAGGTCGTTTTTTCTATTAACGGCTATGGGCGGGCTGAACGGCCGTAATGCGGCGATTTTAGGATCCTCAAACTGCCAAAAATACAACCGTATTTCCAGGGCCGTTCCTAGGGGCGGGCGCCGGGCTCCGCTCACCCGAGGGGGTGCGCCGCGGTCCGCCCTGCCCTGCCCGCCCGTAGGAGCGCCCCAGACTCTGCGCGAACTGATGCGCAGAGCCAGCATCTGACCGTACAGGGTAGAAGGCAGGACGAAACGTCCCGTCCTGACATCCTCCCCCTGAAATCCTCGTCACAGTGGGGGCCAGCTCTCACCGCGCCCCTGGACGTCTCGAAGCTACCACGGCTGGCAAGCTCTGCCGCCGAGGAGCTCCCTGCTGAGCTGCGTGCAGTGTAAGCAGCATGATAGACTTCATCACTGCTTAACACACCGCTCAGCAGCTTCCGGTAGCAGGAGGCGCGGACCGAGGTCCTGGTAAGTAATTTTTGTTATTTTTAATTACTTACAGGGGGCATCACTGGCTACAAGGGGGGCAATCACTGGCTATAAGGGGGGCTCACTGCTACAGGGGAGCATCACTGGTCTATAAAGGGTGGCAATCATCACCTGCTACCAGGGGGTCATCACTGGCTATAAGATGGGCATCACAAGCTATAAGGGGCAATCACATGCTATAAGGGGCAACACTGGCTACAAGGGGGCATCACTGGCTATAATGGGGCATCACTGGCGTACAATGTGGGGGCATCACTGCTACAGCGAGCACACTGGCTTACAAGAGGGCCATCACTGGCTACAATGGTGGCATCACTGGCTACAAGGGGGCATCACTGGCTACAATGGGGACATCACTGGCTACAATGGGGGGGCAACACTGGCAAAAAAGGGGGCATCACTGGCTACAATGGGGGCAACACTGCTATAAGAGTGGCATCACTGCTACAATGGGTGCGAACACTGGCTACAATGGGGACATCACTTGGCTACAATGGGGGGCATCACTGGCAATAAAGTGGACACTCGCGACAATGGGGGTATCACTGTCTAAATAAGAGGGCTCACTGGCTACAAGAGGGGGCATCACTGCATAAGGGGGGCATCACTGGCTATAAGAAGGGGCATCACTGGCGAAAGGGGGGCATCCACTGGCTATAATAGGGGCATCACTGGCTACAGGGGGCAACATCTGGCACAGGGGTGGGCAACAGCTGGCTACAATAGGGGCATCTACTGGCTAAAATAATGGTGCATCACATGTGCTGTACAATGGGGGGGACAACACTTCACTGATGAAAATGGGGGGCAATCACTGGCTATAAAGGGGGCATCACAGGCTACTGGGGGGCAACACAGTGCTAAAAGGTGGGCATCCACTAGGCTATAAGGGACAATGGGGGCAATCCACTCTGTATAAGGAGGGCATCACTGGCAACAGGGGCAACACTGGCTATAAGAAGGGGCAACACAGCTACGAGGGGGGCATCTAACAGGCCTAACGGGGGGGCATCTACTGGCTACAGGAGGGGGGCATCACTGGCTACAAGAGGGGGACATCACAGCTGCAGGGGGCATCTACTGGCTGCCAGGGTGCAACACTAACTGGCTACAAGGGGGCATCACTGGCTATGGGGGCATCTGCTGGCTGAGGGGGCAATCACTGAAACAGGGGGCAATCAGCTGCTGCGGGGTCATCACTGGAACAGGGCATCACTGGCTATAAGAAGGGGCATCTACTGGCTCAGGGGCATATAACAGGCAACAGAGGGGCATCACATGCTAAACAGGACATCTACCTGGCTACAGGGGGGGTCATCACTAGGCTTATACAGGTGTGCATCACTGCGACAATGGGGGCATCACCGGCTACAGGGGGCAATCACTGGCTAAAGGGGCGCATCACTGGCTAACAGGGGGCTAGCTACATGCTACACTGGGCAATGTGTATTACAAGGCTACTAAATGAGAGTTCTATAGATTGGTGCGCATTTGTATAGAGATAGGAATTGGTAGAGAAGTGCAGACCAAATTGAGTAGTCTTAAGAAATGTATGTTTTTGTAAATTTTACAGTGAAGAGTTGGGAAAAAGTCGTCATGGAGTCAGGTACAGATGGAAAAGAAGAAGAGAAAGAGAACAACACTTCAGAACGTCTCCTGGTGAGTCACAAGATATGACTTTACTGTAATCATTTATATGTTCTGCAGAGCCTGTGTAACAGCTGGATCCACCACTGTATGGTCACTGTATGCCGGGAATATTGGTAGTAGTATAAGTGGTTTATACTCAGTAATGTCAGGTTTGTAATATCCGGGTCACTATATGGCTGGGTTGATATGTGTCATGGTGTGGTTTTATTAATTCTCACATGTTGAGTTGGTGTATATGGTGGTCTTAGTGTGGTCTTGGGAATCTGGTTGGAGTAGCGGTGTATTTGGTAACTGTAGGACTATGATTAAGTAGTTAAATCACGTACACATTGTGTTTAAAGGCTTATGTATATTATTGGCTTTGGTTTATGGTAGATTCACAGTGGCGCGTATGTTTACGGGAGGGGGGGGGCGACATTTCATCACCTCGCCCGTGAGTTAATTTAGCCTTACAAGGACACACATCGCTGCCGTATTTCATTGCAGTGTAGACATAGCCTTAGTTGCCACAGTCAATAGCGGCCGCAATATCTGAATGGTTTGTCAGCAGGGGGTGACTACCTCTGTGCCCCATCAGCAACCGAAAGTCGCCATGGTAACTGGGAGTCTAATAAAGGCCTTTGGGCCTGCCATGAGTGTGTACCTATTCAGCCATGGCAAAGGTTTGCCAGTAACGCTTTGGTATACTGAGTGTTACCAAATCATTATCTAATGCCATTGCCTAGTAGGACTTTAAAAAGTAAAATTGAATAAGAATAACCTTGAAGGGGTTGTCTCACTACATGGATTCATCTTACCTCAGTCCTGTCTTATTGGTTTCATTTTTAATTCAGGGGCCCTATTTTACTAAGCTTTCAACTAGGTTCAGTACAAGCACAGTCTGTAGCTAAAGCGACCAGGAACTGCAGCATATCAAGTAGATCAAGACAGATCTGTAGCTATAGAGATCTTGAGGAGCTATGCAGCCATACATGAGTGGAATCTCAGAATGGTAGGGACACTGTTAATGGACACATATTGCAAAGTGACTTATTTTTGCAAGATCTTTAACATAAAAAGCAGCAATCCATGTAGTGAGACAACCCCTTTAATAAGAAAAAAAAAGTAAGATAAAAACACAATAAAATAGATCAGGGCGGGATGGAGAAACTCCCCCCCCTTAATCATGCACCACGATGCAACACAGTGCATCACCATCAACCAAAGCCAAAATATACAAAAAGCTTTAACAAAATGTGCTACATATAAAACTACTAAATCAATTTCTAAATAATAGCCATACAGTTACCAAATAACACTGTTAAGCAAAATCAGAATCCCAAGGCTAATAGTACTAATGTCCTACTAAGACCACATAGTGACCAAATAATACCGCCACATATCACCACCACATAGTGACCAGATAATACCGCCACATATCACTACCACATAGCGACCTAATAATACTGCCACAAATCACTTCGACATAGTGATCTAATAATACTGCCACAAATCACTTCGACATTGTGACAAAACAATGCCGCCACATATCACTACTAAATAGTGACCAAATAATACCGCACACCATAACCACATATCACAAACACATAGTGACTGAACAATACACCAGATCTTTACTGAATATAAGCCATTACATTACAACCAATATTTCTGATGTACAGTGACCATACAGGGATGGATACCAATTGTACACAGGCTCTGCAGAAATATCAGTGAGTACAGTAAAATTACATCCAGGGACTTACTGGAGACGTCTCTGAAGAGTTGTTCGCTTTTTCCTTCTCCTTTCTGTCCAGACCATCATGACATCTTCTCCCGGCCACGGCTCTTCACTGTAGAATTTACAAAACAAACATCTTAGACTCCTCACTTTATCAGTATTTCTCTAACCAATTCCTATCTCTATACAAATTCCCCATCTATAGTGCCCCAAACTGTAATTACCCACTTGTGCCCCACACAGTAAAAGTGCACCCAAACAGCTATGGGGTTTACATTTGTGCACCAAGCTTTAGTCTTGTTTTATGTACCAAAGACAGTATGTAGGTACACCCCCAAACTAGGTAGGTATTCCTCAATTAGGTGGGTGTAAGTATTAAGGTATCTCTGGACCCCTTTAATTAAAATATGATCCCTATTAAGTAGTTTATATAGGCTCTGTAGGTATTTATGTCCCCGTGCAGCCAGGTAGTATAGCCCTCCTGGTAGCCAAGTAAGCTGCCCCCCTGTAGGCCAGTTAAATTTAAGCCCCCTGTAGCCCAGGTCATTACTGCCCCCTTGTCCAGGTAAGCTTAGCCACCCTCCTGTAGGCCAGGTAGTTATATGCCACCTGTAGCCAGGTAGCTGCCCCTTGTAGACAGGTAGTTGCCCAGTGTAGCCAGGTAGTTGTCCCTGGTAGCTAGGTAATTGCCCCCTGTAGCCAGGTAGCAATATGCCCCCTGCAGCCAGGTAGTAGCCCCCTGTAGCATGGTAGTTGTCCCCTGTAGCCAGGTAGTTATATGCCCCCTGTATCCAGGTAGTAGCCCCCAGTATCCATGAAGTTGCCCTCTGTAGCCAAGTAATTGTCCCCTGCAGCCAGTAAGTTGCCCCTTGCAGCCAGGTAGTTGCCCCCTGGTAGCCAAGTAGCTGCCCCTGTAGCCAGGTAATTATATGCCCACTGTAGCCAGGTATTTATTTGCCCCCTGCAGCCAGGTAGCTTCCCTCTGTAGCCAGGTAGTTATATGCCTCCTGTAGCCAGGTAGTTGCTCCCTGTAGCCAGGTAGTTGCCCAGTGTAGCCAGGTAGTTGCCCCTGGTAGCCAGGTAATTGCCCCTTGTAGCCAGGTAGTAATATGCCCCTTGCAGCCAGGTAGTAGCCCTCAGTATCAATTAAGTTGCTCCCTGTAGCTAAGTAATTGTCCCCTGCAGCCAGTAAGTTGCCCCCTGCAGCCAGTTAATATGCCCTCTGTAGCCAGTAAGTTGCCCCCCTGTAGCCTGGTAGTTATCCCTCCCACCCCCCGTAGGTAATGAAAATAAAAAAAGGTACTCAACTCTCCATGTTCCCTTTCTGTGCGGCCAGGTGAGGGAGTTGGTGAACAGTGTAAGCGGCGTGACGTCATCATGCCACTTATGCCAGCTTACTGTGCACAATATATACAATGGAGAAGGCAGGAGGGTAACGATCCATCCTGCTGTCTCCCTGTAAGAGCAGCTGCACAGCTAGTGCAGAATCGGAGAGTAATCGCAAGGCGCCCGCCTTGCCCGCACATAGGGATGGCCCTGAAATAGATATTTCTTCCCCAGCCATGTCTCATAAATACAGCGTACTTTACATAACCAGACAGGACATCTATTTACAAATAGTTCATGTACAGTTTTTTTACAAAAGTGAGTACACCCAATTATTAGGGACACTACAGGGCAATCTAGCCAGCAAAGGACCTCGGAATCGTCGAACAGAGTGTTTGTTTACCTGGTGGCCCGAGGTTCGACATATCGCGGATCGTGTTGACCGATTGGTCTGGTGGGCAGGTGAGAACCATCTGATCATGGTCCACAATGCACCAATGACAAAAGTTATTGGTATGTGGAGTGCCTTAAAAACGATTTTCAGGGACTTTAGGCCAAAAGCCTCATGGCAAGGACCTCCAAGGTAATATTTTTCAGAAATATTACCTGTTCCACACGAGCCACACAGAGAGGCAGCGGGAATTAGATAGGTGAATAAGTGGCTCAAAAATTGGTGTAGGGAAAAGATTTTGGTTTTTGGAAACTGGGCTGACTTTCCGTCTGGACTACAGACTCTATGCAAGGACGGGCAGCACCTCATGGGGAGGGTGCAGCAGTATTGGGTGACAAAATGGCCAGGAAGTTGAAGGAATAATTTAAAACTAGGGACTGGGGGGGATGTAACAACAGATATAGCCATGGCAAGATAGATGAAGATAGAGAGCAGTAATTAGGAATAAAACAGGGGGTGGAGTGGAGGGAGGGGTGTAGCAATGATAAAAATATCAGGGAGAAAGGAAGAAAAACTGAAACTCAATAAATATTGCATGCTGACCACATGCCAGATCTGACCAACAAAATTAATAACTATAAGTATTAATACAGAAGAAAAATATGACATAGTGGGGATAACTGAGACATGGCTGACGAGAGCTAAAACACTGGGCGGTTAACTTGTCAGGGTTACAGTCTATTTAGAAAGGATCGTAAAAGACCCGGACGGGGAGAGGTGTCCCTGTCTCTAATGTAAAACTCCTGTTGAAGCCAACACTGCGGGAAGATAATAGGTACAGGTAATGCACATGTGGATCATTATGGGAAATAAACATTGGGGAGAAACAATAACAATATAATTCTAATAGGTCTGCTATAGGCCCCCAAAATATAACAGAACCCTGAAGAATGTACTCCTTCAGGCAAATAATGAGGCGGCTAATCAGGATGATGGAGGTTATTTGATAATGGTCGACTTTAACTAACCAGACATCAATTGGAATCTGAAGCTTGAAACTCTCATAAGGGAAACAGGTTTTTGTAATAACTAATGATAATTACCCTTGCCAAATGTGCAGGAACCGACCTAGAGGAAAGCCCATCTAGACCCTAAATATTAACTATAGACCTCAACAGAGTAAACAAATGATACAGGTGAGGGCACCTAGGGAATATGACCATAATGCTCATAAATTTTCCGTTTATCACCCTTCAATAGAGATTTTTGTCAAGTGAGCCACAAAAACACTGAATTTTAAGAATGGCTTTTTATCTAGCATGTGAGGACCCTAAACCGTTGTGACTGGGACAATGTGTTTAAAGTATGAGCAGAACTAAACTAAATGTGTGATAATATTTAAAACATCCAAAGGCACCACAGTGAGAGGTTTACATACCTTAGGTAACAATAAAAATTAGAAACAGGAAAAACCCAATTTGGATCAATCAGGGATGAAAAAGAGCAATAAAAAACAAAAAGAAAGCGTTTCAACTACTAAAAACAGGAGGGCATTGAAGAGCGGCACTAAGAAGCTATAGGGAAAAAAATAAAGTGTGTAAAAATAAGATAAAGGAAGCAAAGCTGGAGACAGAAAGACATTATTGCTATAGAAAGTAAAACTAACCCAAAATAATTTTTAACTATATAAATAGGAAAAGATTAAAACGGAAAATGTGGCCCTTGAATAAATTCTGAGGGAGAGGACAGTAGAGTGCGATGAGAAAAAAGCAAACGTATTAAACACTTTTATTCTCCACTGTATTTACCGAGGAGGATTAGATTGCCTGTTGAACAGAGAGGAACACTCACAACTTAAAAAGTTTCTTGCTAAGCCCAGGAAGAATTGCAGCTCCGACTTAAGATTTATTAAAATAACAAATCCCCAGGATCCAGATGGCAATACACCCACGTGTCCTCAGGGCAAGTTAAGTGATAGTCATAAATAGCCCTATATCTTTTAATAAATTTATTTGACGGTCTAATAAGCGGGTATGTCCCAAAGGAATTGGCGCTATACACAATAGTCAAATGTGTTGCCAATATAACAAAAGGGGGTCAAAAAGTGATTCCAGGAAACTATAGGCCGTAAGTTTTGACCCTCTGTTGTAGGATAAAGATGATTAGTAAGGTTTTTCCACAGATATGCAAATCCCTGAACTATGTCACGAAAAATAAATGTATAACGCCGTTCCTGCAAGGTTTTATGAAGGAACGGACCCCTGACCAGACTAATCTCATCTTGCCGTCTATGAGGAATCCAGTGCTATAAACTGGATCGGTGAGGCACAGTTATGTCAATATACTACACTAATTTCTAAAGCATTTTGATACTGTGCCCATAAAAGGTTGGTAAATAAAAATGAGAATGCTGATGGGACTTGGGCGGAAAACGGTGTGCAAGTGGGTAAATTCAACTGCTCACTGATAGAAAACAAAGGGTGGTAATTAATGGTAACATACTCAGACTGGATTGTGTTACTAGTGGGGTACCACCAGGGTCAGTATTGGGGCCCTCTCCTCTTCAAACATTTTTCATTAATGTCCTTACACAGGGGATTACACAGTAGAATATCGATCTTTGCAGACGATACTAATCTCTGTAAAGTAATCAACACAATAGAGGAAAAAGTTTATTACAAAGGGATCTGGATAAGTTGGTAGCCTGGGCAGGAAATAGCTGATGAGTTTAACACGATAAATGCAAGGGATAAACACATGGGAGGAAAGCAAACCATTACATGATTACATTTCAAATGGAAAAGGCTGGGTAAAAGGACATGAGAAGGACTTTGGAATCCGTGGTGGGTATTAGAAAACTTAATTGTAGCTGCCCAGTGTTCAGACAGCAGCTGGCCAAGGCAAATAGGATCAATGGAGGTAGCATTAAAAGGGCATAGAGGCACATGATTATAACATGATACTCCATTATACAAGTCACTGGTTATACCACACATGGAATATTGTGTACAGTTTGGGCACAATCACATTAAAGACTTAGTAAGACTTGACAGACAACGTCGGGCAACAAAAATAATAAAAAGGACTGGGTGGACTAACAAACCCAGAAAGTATTAGCAAGGATAGATGGATTATTTAGCGTTTATAGAAAAGACGGCTTCGGGGGACATAATAAATATGTTTAAATACAACAAAGGTCATAATAGAATCACTCCCAAGATTTATTTAATACGTCCAGGGCAGTATCTAGAACAATGAGTGCATACTCCTACTCATGATGAACGAAAGTTCCACATAAACAAGAAACGGGATTCTTTAAACTGTAAGAGCAGTGAGACTGAGGAAATTCTCTGACCAGAGGAAATTGTCCCATGTGAATTCAAAAACAGAGTTCATAAAGGGTTTTTGGATCATTTTCTGGAGCGTAATAATAAACAGTTATAGTTCTAGGTTGATTCCGGATAGTGGGGTCATTGATCCAGGGATTTTTTCGATTGCCAGATTGGATGTAGGAAAGGAATATTCTCTAAAAATGAGGACAATTGGCTTATCTACCCTCAGGGGGTTTTTAGCCTTCCTCTGAATCAACACTTTAGCACAACAGGCTGAACTGGATGGACGTCTCATCTTTTTTCGGCCTTACAAACTATGAAACTATGAAACTATCTTTTAGTCCGAAGAATACGGTAATTTTAATCTCCTTAGAGAGGCCCTAAACCACATTGACTGGGACAAGGGGGTCATTTTTGAACTGGGTTGTGCCAGTTTTCTGTGTACTTTTGAGCCAAACATCGAAATTTTTTGAACTAGTAGTGCCTACAGTCCAAACTTAGACTGATAAGCTGCAGTTGTAAATGAGCAAAGATTTGGGGTCGTTTCTAGGGGTGTGTCCGCACCACATTCAAAGGAATATGACACATGAAATGAAAATGGGACGGCCTAACCTAGGCACCTTACAGTTAGAACGGGCCAGACAAGTTTAAAGGGTGGTGCCTGACCTTAGTTGTCGTATTGCACTAGAATACGCCTGTATGTAATGAACTGCAGAGAACAGGTTCATACATTCTGGTGCATTCATCAGGATCATGCTCTTAAAGACAATTAGACACTGCCGTTAAGTGGCCAACGCTTCATACATTTCACCGCCCTTGTTGCAAGGTTTTTTAATAAAAAAACAGAACAGATAAAAATGGAGATCATTTAAACATCTTAAGTGCCTACTGTGAGAGGTAACATACTTTAATGAAATAAAAATGATTAGAAAGCAGTAAAAAATCAATGTGGATCAACAGAGATATAGCGCGAGATGTATGCAATAAATTAACAAAAATAAAGCATTTAACTACATCAACAGAAGTGCAGTGAATGAGGGCACTAAAAAATCTACAATTGTACAATACAAAATGTAAAATAATGATAGAGACAGCAAAGCAGGAGACAAAAAGACATATTGCCAAAGAGAGTAAAACCCCAAAATATTTTTTAACTATACAGGCAGTCCCCGACTTACGTCGTTCTGACTTACGTCTGTCTCCTAGTTACGAATGAGGACCGGAACGACGCAAGCCAGGGACAGCTGACAGCATCCAGGCGCTGTTGTGGCTCAGAAGCTGTTAGCGATCTTCACAGCTATATGCGACTCCTAGGAGCGCATACAGCTGACTCTCCGGTCCCCGTTGGCGTCCAGGCACTGCCATCGCCCGGGCACCGGCGGGGATCGCTTCGGCTGTATGCGACTTCTCCCGGAGTGCATGCAGCCGAAGACTCTAATGCGGAGCAGAGAGCGAGCGCTCCCTGCTCCGCAATAGAACACCTTCTGGAGTCTCCGGCACAGGCCGCGTGCGATGTCATCACGCTGCCTGCGCGGCCTGATGACATCACCGACCTGCGCCAGAAGACTCAGAGCAGAGCCGCAGAGACTGAGACGGAGCCACAGGTAAGCCTCGGAGCAGTGGGGAGTGAGGTGAGTATTTGTATTTGTTTTTTTTAATAAGCCCTGCATATGGGGGACATACCTGCCTATGAGGGACATACCTGCCTATAGCTACCTATGGGGGACATACCTGTCTATACCTGCTATGGGGGACATATACCTGCCTATGCCTACTATGGGAGACCTATACCTGCTATGGGGACCTATACCTGCCTTTACCTGCTATGAGGGACCTATACCTGCCTATGAGGGGACATATACCTGCCTATAGCTGCTATGGGGGATATATACCTGCTATGGGGACATATACCTGCCTATAATTACACACCATACATACACACCATACATACACACCGTACATATACACCATACATATACACCATACATGTACTAAATATATTGGTTCCGACTTACATACAAATACAACTTAAGAACGAACCTACAGTCCCTAACTCGTATGTAACCCGGGGACTGCCTGTATAAAGATTGGCCCTATGAAAAGTAGTGAAGGAGATACTGTGGAGGGCGATGAGGAGAAAGCAAACCTATTAAACAATGTTTTCTCCAATGGCTTTACCGAGGAGGATGACCTTTCTGTTGATGGGCAAAGGAATGTGGTGAACTCCACCTTCAATGTTTCTTATCTAACCCAGGAAGAAGTGCAGCTCCGCCTTAACAAGATTAAAATGGACAAGTCACCAAGTCCTGATGGTATAGACTCCGTGTCCTAAGGGAGTTAAGTAATGTGATAGATAGGCCCCTATTCTTAATATTTAAGGACTGTATAATAACGGGTTATGTCCCAAAGGATTGACGCATAGCAAATGTGGTGCCAGTATTCAAAAAGGGGTCAAAAAGTGATCCTGGAAACTATAGGCCGGTAAGTTTAACCTCTGTCGTAGATAAAATGTTTAAAGGTTTTCTAAGAGATGCTATCCTGGAGTATCTCACTGAAAATCTCACCGTTCCAGCATGGGATTATGAAGGATCGGTCCTGTCAAACTAATCTTATCAGCTTCTATGAGGAGGTTAGTTCTAGACTAGATCGGGGTGAGGCATTGGATGTCATATATCTATATTTCTCTGAAGCATTTGATACTGTGCCATACAAAAGTTTGGTAAGTAAAATGAGAATGCTTGGACTGGTTGAAATTGTTTGCAAGTGGGTAAGTAACTGGCTCAAAGGGTGGTGATTAATGGTACAGACTGGATCCCTGTTACTAGTGGAGTGCCACAGGGTTCAGTATTGGGCCCTATCCTCTTTAATATTTTTATTAATGATCTTACACATGGATTGCACAGTAGAATAATTTTTTTTGCAGATGATACTAAGCTCTGTAAAGTAATCAAAACAAGAGAGGGGATAATGTGTTATTACAAAGGTTATGCAAATGGAGAGGAAAAATCCATTCCATGATTACTTGTTAAACAGAAAAATTCTGGGTAAAAGTGACATGGAGAAGGATTTGGGAATCCTAGTGGACAGTAAACTTAATCGTAGCAGCCAGTGTCAGGCAGCAGCTGCAAAGGCAAACAGGTTTATGGTGTTTCTTAAGAGGGGCGTACAGTAGATGCCAACACAGAACATTATTTTCCTATTATACAAGTCACTGGTCAGACCACACAAGGAATATTGTGTACAGTTTTGGGCATCAATTCACAGGAAAGACATTGTAGAGCTTGATCAGGTTCCTAGGCAGGCAACAAAAATAATAAGAGGATTGGATGGACTGCAATACCCAGAAAGAATAGGGTTATTTAGTTTAGAGAAAAGATGGCTTAGGGGGACATAATAACAAAGTTTAAATATATTAAAGGTCAATATAGAGATCTCTCCCAAGATCTATTTATACCTAGTACTATATTCCGAACAAGGGGGCATCCTCTACATAAACATAGAAAGGGATTCTTTACTGTAAGAGCAGTGAGACTATGGAACTCTCTGCCAGAGGAACTTTTTATGGCGAAGTCCCTAACAGAGTTTAAAAGGGTCTGGATGCATTTCTAGTGTAATAATATAACAAGTTATATATAAGTAAATGAAGACAATTGGCTTTTTTGCCTTCCTCTGGATAAACACTATATCAAAATAGGATGAAATGGGTGGACATCCGTCTTTTTTCGGCCTCACAAACTATGTAGCTAATTATGACACTTTGATACAGCGTAAATTTAAAGTAGTGTATAACAATGTAAATTTGGTGTGCCCTCAAAATAACTCAACACACAGCCAACAATGTTTAAACTGCTGGCAACAAAAGTCAGTACACCCCTAACTGAAAATGGAAAATTGGGCACAATTTGTCCATTTTAACTCCACGGTGTCATGTAACTCATTAGTGTTACAAGGTCTCAGGTGTGAATGGGGAGCAGGTGTATTAAATTTGGTGTTATCGCTCTCATACTGGTCACTGGCACTTCATGACAAAGAACTTTCTGAGGATCTTAAAAAATAATAATTGTTACTCTATATAAAAATTGCCTAGGCTATAAGAAGATTGCCATCACCCTGAAAATGAGCTTTAGCACGGTGGCCAAGATCATACATCGGTTTAACAAGACAGGCCCTGCCAATGTTCGACCAAAGAAGTTGCGTGCACATACTCAGCGCCATATCCAGATATATATATCTCAGACAATACACCGCACACTGCATCAAATTGTTCTGCACGGCTGAGGTCCCAGAAGGGAGTCTCTTCTAAAGATGATGCACAAGAAAGCCCACAAACAGTTTGCTGAAGACAAACAGGATAAGGACATGGATTACTGGAACCATGTCCTGTGTCTGATGAGACCAGGTTAAATTTATTTTGTTCAGGTGGTGTCAAGCGTGTGTGGCGCAACCAGGGAAGGAGTACAAAGACATGTCTTGCCTACAGTCAAGCATGGTGCTGGGAGTGTCATGGTTTGGGGCTGGATGAGTGCTACCTGCTGTGGAACTACAGTTCATTGAGGAAACCATGAATGCTAACACATATTGTGATATACTGAAGCAGAGCATGATCCCCTATTTTTGGAAAATAGGCCGCAAGGCAGTATTCCAAAATGATAACAACCCTTAACACACCACTGCCTTGCTAAATGAGGGTAAATATGCTGGACTGGCCAAGCATGTCTCCAGACCTAAACCCTTTTGAGCATTTTGTGGGACATCCTCAAATGGAAGGTGGAGGCGTGCAAGGTCTCTAACCTAATCCAGCTCCGTGATGTCGTCATGGAGGAGGGAAGAGGATTTCAGTGGCTGCAACCTGTGAAGCTCTAATGAACTCCATGCCCAAGAGAGTTAAAGCAGTGCTGGAAAATAATGGTGGTCACACAAAATATTTACACCTTGGGCACAATTTGTGCATTTTCACATTTATGTACTCATATTTGTTGCCAACAATTTAAACATTGATGTCTGTGTGTTGAGTTATTTTAAGACCACACCAAATTTACACCGTCATACGAGCTGTACACTGACTACTTTATGAGTGCCCTCGTACATTGTATCAAAGTGTCATATCTTTCAGTGTTGTCCCATGAGAAGACATAATATGTGCAAAAATATGAGGGGTGTAACCACTTATGTGTGATACTGTATATACAGATAGGGGCCTGTGAGTGCCCAAGTGCAGGGTGTGATAGAGATGTAACAGAAAGAAAGGGGTAACAATTAGGGATCATGGTAGACTATCTAAGAGCATACTTGCCAACTTTTGAAAGTGAGAAAGAGGAAGATTTAAAGGTTGCCCAAAAATTTGCATGAACACGCCCTCTTGTTGTTGAGCCACATCCCTTCACAAAAGCCATTCCCACTACACCCAACTGAGTAATGGCTCTGGAAGAAAGCCAAATTAGGGTTTTGGCATCACCCAGCTTTCCTGGACTGTTGGATAGCCTATTCAGCAGCCAGGAGAGCTGCAAGATACCGCCAAACTGTGCCTGCACCTAACCCATTACATGACAATATTTCTACCATACAGTGATTATATAGTGGTAGTAAGCAGTGTACACAGGCTCTACAGACTTTATATACTACCATACAGTGACCATATAGTGGTAGATACCAGTGTACACAGTCTTTACAGACGTTTAAGTGACTACAGTGCAGTAACATCTAGGGACTCACCGGAGACGTCTCCTGTGACGGGAATTGTTATCTTTCCTTTTTCTTCACCATCCTGTCCAGGCCGCCATGATGTCTTCTTCCGACCACAACCCGTCCCTGCAAAATCTATCACACAAACATCATAGAATTCTATTTTTTTAGCACTTCCCTACCTGTAGCCACCTCTGTACAAACTCAACATGGTGTGATAGGTGGGAAGGTTAGGGGATGATAGGTGTGGGTGGAAAGATTATGGGGCAATAGGTGGAGTGATAAGTGGAGGTGAGAGGATTATGGGGTAATAGGTGGGAAGGTTATGGGGTTATAGGTGGAGGTGAGAGGACTGTGGGGTATTAGGGGAAGAGGTTATGGGGTGATGGTGGTGTTGTATTTTGTGCTGACACTAAGATGCATAACACAATGGTGAGGAGTGGTGGGAGAGAGGAGTACAGAACACTGCTTACAATATCTTTGGGGAGAACATAGGACCATCCCAGTGGAGATTGTGTTGTGGCTGTGGTCTGTACCCCCCAGAATCATATCATGCAGGTTGAATTCCATACCCTGCACCCCTAGCAGATCAGTTACAGACATGTTCTTCAGGGGATGTAAGAGATGGAGTTTAGTACGGTCATTTTTTTTTTAATGTTCATATATTCATACAGGTTTCCCCTTTGGACTATGTCGGACTCATTGGATTATGTTGGACCAACGTTGGATTGATTTCTCTAATAAAATAGTGAAAGAAGGCTGATGTCGGGGAGTGTTTATTTAAATAAAAAAATGTTGTGCAATTTGTGCGTTTCCCATTTAATTCCAGTTTTAGTAATGGCGGTATCTGACAGACACTTCTCCATTACTAACGCTCGGGCTTGGTGTCAGCCAGCAGAAGTTTTTGTCACCCCAAGACTGACACCAACCCTGTGTCACTATTACCATAGTACCTAACGCACCAGGGGTACTGGGCAGAGCCAGGTAACCGTCAGAAGTGAAACCTCTAATGTGATGGTCTGCTTCCGGAGCAGCTGCAGGCTGGTATTTTTAGAGTCGGAAGGGACCAGTGCTAATGGACATTCCAATTCTGATAGTATCAGGCTGCAGCTTTCGGTTGTACCTTGACTGGTTAATGCAAAATGGCGGAAGCCCACGTCTGATACTATCAGAATGGGACGAACCATTTATACTGGACCCTTCCCATTCTAAAAATCACAGCCTGAAGCTGCTCCCGAAGCAGACCTTTACATTAGACGATCCGCTTCTGACGGTTGCCGTCTCTTCCCAGTACCCATGGTTCATTGGGTACTGGGGTAATAGTGACAGGGAGTTAGTGCAAGCTCTGGGCAGCAAGAAACACCACTGGCTGACACCAAGCCCAAGCAATAGTAATGAAGAGGCATCTGTCAGACACCTCCACTACTATCACTGTAATTGTATGGAAAAAAAACACACAAATAGCACAAAAAAACTTTTATTTTAATAAAATCCAGGGATTTATTCCAATTGCCAGATTGGAGTCAGGAAGGAATTTTTTCCCTAACATGAGGACATTTGGCTTCTACCTCATGGGGTTTTTTGCCTTCCTCTGGATCAACACTTTAACACTTTAGCAACACTTTAACAAATGGGCTGAACTGGATGGACATATGTCTTTTTTCGGCCTGACACAAGCCCTCTTTCACCCTTTTATTTGAAAACAATAGATCCAAGGTTGATCCGACGTAGTCCACCAAATCCAAAGTAGTCCAGATGGAAACCTGTAAATAAACAAACATAACACACATAACACTCTATACCTATATAAACCAAACTGGACCACCAGTTGCCATCTTACGCAATCTGGCGACACAGTGCACTGCATCCACACCATTGCACTGCACAGCAACACTACCGACAACACACTCTGCACAGCTGCCTCTCCAATGTGCCCCTGTCTGCTGCTGTTCCGCTCCATCTCTGTCTCTCTCACCCTCCAACTGCTCACTGTATATAGTAAGTTACTGACAGCTCTGTCTGCAGCTCTGTCAATAACTTACTATATACAGTGAGTTGTCAGTAACATACTATGTATGGTGTATATAGTAAGCACACTGTATATAGTAAGTTACTGACAACTCTGAATATAGTAAGAGCTGTCAGTAACTGTATGGTAACTTACTTTACAGTTACTGACCAGCTTTTTACTATATACACAGTTGTCAGTAACTTAATATGTACAGACAAGGCTGTCAGTAACTTACTATATACACTGTATATAGTGAGTACACTGTAAATAGTATGTTACTGCCAGCCCTGTCTGTATACAATAAGTTACTGGCAACTCTGTCTGTATATAGTACGAGCTGTCAGTAACTGTATAGTAAGTTACCAGACAGTTACTGACAGATCTTACTATATTCAGACAGAGTTGTCAGTAACTTAATATATACCGTGGGCTTATTTTATACACTGCATATAGTATGTTACTGACAGCTCGGTCTGCGGCCTCTGCCTGTGACTGCTCCAGCTCCCTCACCCACCGACCGCTCACTGTATATAACACAGAGCCGCAGACAGAGCCGTCAGTAACTTACTATATACACAGTAAGCAGTCGGAGGGTGAGGGAGCCGGAGCGGAACAGTTGGAGGCAGGGGCCGTCTTCTGGGCAGCGCGCACGGCCTGAAAAGGCCGTGCACACTGTTGTACTCACCTTTATACACAGCAGAGGCTGCCGCCCTCTGCAGTGGCGCTGGAGTAGCGTTCAATTACAGAACCCTGGCTGCCTGCTAGCGGCGGGAGGTGTGGCTCGCCCTTCCGGGGGGAGGGGAGGTAGGAGGTGACTTCCATTTGCGGGAACCTCCTGCCCAAATCAGGAGGGTTGGCATGTTTGTTTAAGAGGATGTATTCTCTGGGCGCACTTAAAACTATGAGGGTTATGAGTAGACCTGATTGTATGGGGAAGCATGTTCTAGAGAACTGGTGCAGAACGTACAAAGTCTTGGAGACAGGCATGAGAGGTTCAGAAGATTGAGGAATGTAATCTCAGATCATCAGCAGAGCAGAGAGACTGGGTAGGGTAGTAGACAGAGATCAGGGAGGAATATAGTGGGGTTCAACAATGTGGAGAGCTTTATGGATGAGCTTTATGGATGAGGCAATAGCTGTATATAAGAAATAAAGGGTTCATTTTAAGATCACGTGACATAGTTGTCATCCACTGTGAAGCTGATCCACCTTTAAATGTCCAAAGCGAAGGAGGGGAATTAGATACAGGAATAAATCTTTTGGGATGAGAACTGCATTGGATTGTAGTTTATTACTAACTAGTAAAAACTTTTTTTAGTAGCATATTGGGCTACTTTCTATTATAATTTTTTATGGTAATTCCAATCTCAATTTTTCTCCCTTAAAGAACCACCACAAGGTTTGGGGACATACGTTGGCTGCATAGATTGGATTTATCTATGAGTATAGGTTCATAGTTGTAATCAGCATAAGTCTCTGTAAGTTGAGGTTGCACCTTTTGGTTTGGGTGCTTTGTTTGTTAGGCAGGGTTCTGTAGGACTTCTGAGTAATGTTCAGCGAACTGTTTGAAAAAGGGTTCGTTCGAGTCTAACTTTACGATTTTTTAGAACTCGAGCCAAATCGAGCTATTTAAGTTTCGTTCGACTAAATTGCGCGTTCGACATGTGCGTTCACCGCACCATTTTTTACTTTCATTTTGAGCTGTTTCCTTTTGGCGCCATGCAGTCAGTGTAGACAATAGAGAAGTGTCCAAAAACGTCAACAGTGAGGGTGGAGGGATCTCATTGGCTGCTAAGATCACACAACCCTGTTCTATATATTACACTGTATTTCCTGTTGAATGAAATCTCCAGTTCAATCTCTGTACTGAACACACTGCTCTCTGTGTCTGCATGCTTGAATGCAAGCACCCCATATCTCAGTGATTGGGAAATGCTGCTAGTTAGATTAGTTAGGGGGTGGAGGACAGTAAGCTTAGAGAATTATACACAGGATAGTTAGGGAGTTTTAAATTGCTGGCTGCATCTTTCCCATCTTCAGTCTGAGTGCCCAAAAATTCATGTCTGCTGTTTTGGGTGCACAGCTACTGGAGAAGACATGGTTAGCACTGTTGCAAATTAGAGATTCAAGAACGGTTGTGTTTTGCAGTGTTGCTGCCAGGGTTCATCCATAAGGCCCTGTTCAATAGATATTCCATAGAAAGAAATATATTTCTAATCCTATTTGCTAGTTGCAAATTATAGGGATTCAAGAACAGTTGTGATTTGCTGTGTTGCTGCCAGGGTTCTTCCATAACACCCCGTTCAACAGATATTCCATAGAAAGAATTCTATTTCTAATCCTATTTGCTAGTTGCAAATTATAGGGATTCAAGAACAGTTGTGATTTGCTGTGTTGCTGCCAGGGTTCTTCCATAACACCCCGTTCAACAGATATTCCATAGAAAAAATTATATTTCTAATCCTATTTGCTAGTTGCAAATAATAGGGATTCAAGAATAGTTGTGATTTGCTGTGTTGCTGCCAGGATTCTTCCATAAGACCCCATTCTACAGATATTCCATAGAAAGAATTCTATTTCTAATCATATTTGCCAGTTACAAATTATAGGGATTCAAGAACAGTTGTGATTTGCTGTGTTGCTGCCAGGGTTCTTCCATAACACCCCGTTCAGGAGATATTCCATAGAAAGAATTCTATTTCTTATCCTATTTGTTAGTTGCAAATTATAGGAATTCAAATAGAGTTCTGTATCGCAGTGTTGCTGCCAGGATTCTTCTTTAAGACGCCGTTAACAGATATTCAATAGAAAGAAATCTATTTGTAATACTATTTGCTTGTAGCAATTTTTGGCATTCAAGAAGAAAACTTTATTTTTCCAGTGTTTGAAGTAGAGTTCTTCCATAAGAGACTGCTAAGAAATCTTCCATAAAAAGAAATCTATTTCTAATAGTGTTCGCTTGATGCAAATTATTGGGATAGAAGAAAACTATATTTCTTCAGTGTTTGAAGCAGAGTTCTTCCATCAGAGAGAGTTAACAAATCTCCCATAAAAACAAATCTATTTCTAATGGTGTTTGCTTGCTGCAAATTATTGAGATAGAAGAAAACTATTTTTCCAGCGCTTGAAGCAGAGTTCTTCCATAAGTGACCATTAACAAATGTCCCATAGAAACAAATCTATTTCAGATGCTGGTTCGTCATTGAAAATTTTATTGAGGGTCCAAAAAGGTCATTTTGGCTGTTTTGTGGGTACAGCTAGTGCAGAAGACACCTTTAGCAAATTTCCTATAGAAAGAACTCTATTTCAAATATTGTTTGCTTGCTGCAAATTATTTGGATAGAAGAAAATTAAATTTTTCAACTTTTGGGAGTAGAGTTCTTCCATAACAGACCGTTACCCGATCTCCGATAGAAAGAAATGTATTTGAAATTGTGGTTGTTTTCTGTTAATTGTGGTTGGTTGGCGAAAATTAGTGCAGAAAAGTTAATTTTTGCAGCTTTGGGGGTTCAGTAATTGTATAACGTACCATCTCCAAATCTCCTATACAAAGAAATTTATTTTAAATTGTGGTTGGTTGCTGAAAATGATACTGAGAAGAGAAAGGTTCATTTTTGGAAGTTTTGGGGGTGAAATACCTTTCAAATATACTCTGTGTCACAAAGATATATACATATATATAGGTATATATCCAGGAAATAGAGTTCTCTCTCTTGCTAAATCTTACTCAACGCCAAAAAGTGTAATATTCCCAGGTTTTAAGTCCACATAATGCTAAAATATACCAGTGTGTTATTGTGCTCCACATATACAGTGGGGAAAAAAAGTATTTAGTCAGCCACCAAAAAGTTCTCCCACTTAAAAAGATGAGAGAGGCCTGTAATTGACATCATAGGTAGAGATCAACTATGAGAGACAAAATGAGAAAACAAATCCAGAAAATCACATTGTCTGATTTGAAAATAATTTATTTGCATTTGCAAACTATGGTGGAAAATAAGTATTAGTTCAATAACAAAAGTTAATCTCAATACTTTGTTATATATCCTTCGTTGGCAATGACATCAGTCAAACGTTTTCTGTAAGTCTTCAAAAGGTTGGCACACACTGTTGATGGTATGTTGGCCCATTCCTCCATGCAGATCTCCTCTAGAGCAGTGATGTTTGGGGCTGTCGCTGGATAACAGGATGTCAGGATAACAGGACTTAGTACATTTGGTGGTAGTACAGGTGGAGGCATTTAAAAATAAAGATTGGAGGGCTACAATAGGACAAGTAAGAGGTGTATACAGTGCACATCAAGTTCATACAGGTGTATATTTCAAATTCAGCCGTAAGACTACAATTTGTAGAAGCAGCAGGCACAGGAACTACAGACATGATATGTAGTGTAGTTTAAATGTGTATTTTTTTTAAACTTGTTTTTATTAACATTTTAAACTTGTTTACAAACATTCCCAACAGGGAATAAATTAGGGAAGGGAAAAAAGCATAGAGAGGGAAGAGCGGTAAAGGGGAATGGGGGAAAAAGTAATACACAGTATCAAACTGATGCAATATTATATTAAATTGAAATGAAAATCGAAGGTCTCAATAATGGAATTAGACTTCTTCAAGGGGTTATTAAGCATTGCTGAAGTCTTAGCATTTAAAGAGCTGGCTATTGGTGTTTCGGAAGTATATGCATCTACCTCTTGGCATATTTAAGGACTGTAATAAGAATTCCACAGTGAATTTAAAATTTTTGGCATCTGATATTCCTGCCGAAATCCAGAGTTACTACAGAAACAAAAGAAGAACACACAGACACAAAAAAAAGGGGGAAGTGGTGTGGAGCGGGGGCAAAAAACCTGAGGACACATGGGCGACCTACTCCACCAAGCTTGCTTCCCTCCCTTTTGATCCAGAAAATGTTGTTGGAGTGTGAGTGTGATTTATGAATCACTAAAGAGGTGGATTGGGGATTGGCCTCCTATGGATTGCTCCAAGTACCGTTTTGTAGTATTAAAACATGTTCTAATATGAGTTTTAACGTGATTTGGGAGTAGGTCAATAATGGGGTGCCAAGTTTTGAAAAAAATTTTAACCTTAAATTCCTTCTGGAAGGAGGACTCCACCAAATCCATCATTAGTAAAAATGTTAATTTTTCCAAGAATATGTATAAGGCAGGTAGAGTCTGCCCTATCCTTGTCTGGAGAATTATGTTTCTGGCCGCTGCTGAGATACAGAAAATTAGATGTTTTGTGTGGCTGGGGATCTGAAGGTATGTTTCGCTCAGGCTGCCAAAAATTGCCCAGGTGGGGGTCAAAGATATGTTAGTGTTAGTGTGGGTGATGGTAAATTGATGGATACACTCCCAAAAATGTTGGCTTATCGGGCATGACCAGAAGCAGTGAAATAAGTTTGCCGCGCTCTCTCCACAGCTAGAATAGCTAGGTGACGGGAATCCTCCCATCAAGTAATTACGGTATGGGCAATGGTATCCCCTATGTAATATCCTAAGGGACATTTCCCGATATGATATACTCGGTAAGTGTTTAGCAGCTTTTAAAGTGTCATCTAGCATATCCTCCACTTCTATCTCCAGCATATCTTCCTTCCACCGAACCAAACTGTGTGCCCTTTTCTCGTATTTAAGAGACGATAGAAGGAACAGGTAGAATCCAGAGACATGCCCACGTCCCTCCGGAAGACGTGTGAATTTGGTAAGTATTGGATCGTCCCATTCCGCCTCACCAAATCTTCTCGTTACTCTAATCACGTAGCAAATTTGGTACATGCTTGGTTGAATGTTAAGACCTTCCTAGATTGGAGGTCCACTAAATTTGCCACTGTTTTAAGGCCCCTATCCTGCCAGCCCCTAAGAATTGGAAGTGCTTTACCCACTTGAAAAGCTGACTCAATGAAACTTCTTCAGAAAGAAGTCGTTTCCTTCGCACTACCCTCCATGCCCTACTAGGTGACATAAACAATGGGTTTGCCTTCACTTCTTGTGGGAGATCTGTAAAGGATAGGTGTAGGAAATTGGTCAGCAACACATTTGGATAGAGATTAGTCTCCTAAGCCACTGGGGAGTAATTTCCAGAATTTGTTGGCCAGTCTTGTAGAATGCATAAGTTTGTTGCCAAATAAGATCATTTAATGTCCGGGAAATTAATGCCCCCGTTGTATTTAGTTTGTTGCAAAATATTAAGAAGAATTCTGGATTTAAATGTGTATTTCACATTGTCAAGAAGACGTGCTACAGTTTACTGGTCAGTGACATCGGCAACATGGGCAACAAAATGGTCAGAGCTCCACGCTTGATGCATTTTTATAAATGTCAAACGATCCACATTGTCAGGGGAAAGACGGATATGTTTGTCAATTATCACCCCGCCAGCTATGCTGAAAGTGTGTTCAGAGATAACTCTGGCTGTTGGGCAGGATAAAACTTCTATGACGTATCGAGTAAGCTCAGGCCATTAATCCAGTTTGGACACCCAGAAGTTGAATGCGTCCAGACTAAGTCCAAAAACATTGATGTTGAGCCACATGTAGTCATGGACCATGGTCTTAAGGCGGTCTCTTTGTGTCTGAATACTGCCCTGCCTTACAGTTGTTGATGAGGTGGTAAAAAAAACGAGTGCAAATTTCACCCAGTATGCTTCTGCCACACTGCCTGCTGCAGCTATTTGCCATTCTAATGCTGCCGTGTTGCTGAAGTTGATCCACCATGACATCAGAAAGTGAAGACTCAAAAGATGTCTCGAGTTGGTCAATGACCACTGTCTCAAATTCCTGCATTCTACTGTCAATTTGGGTAGGAGTAACATGGATCAAGGAGGGTGGCCACCCAGTAATCGCTGTTCATTTATTTTTTTTTTTAACAAGAAAATTTTTATTGTTTTTCATACATATATAACATTACAAATTATAATGCAAAGAGGTGGTACAATGCAGCCAGAAGTACGTCATGCAATTGCTAGCAGATCAGACCTCCTTAGTATGTCCTGTTTACATTACTCATAGACATAAATAACAACAAAGAAAATAAACAATCAACATAATAACAGGAGTAATACCGATGATATTCATATTTTCCTTCAATAACTGCACCATGAGCCATTTAAACTGTCACGGTCCGTGCCACGTTCCTGTCCTCTGCTGTGAACCGCAGTCGTACCTATGTCCCTATCGCAGATCTGGTTCCTGTTGCAGTGTCGCTGTGAGCGCTCCTGTAGCCGCTGCTTGCTCACCTGTGCTTGCTGTGCGGCTTTCTCTTGCTGGCCATGCTGCTCCTCCATCTTGGCTGCTGCCCTATCCCTTGTAGCTCTATAGAGGCTGGCGGCCACATTTTCCCTTCCTTTATTCCCACAGTGTGCAGCGGGGTTGGGATTCCTCTGCCTATCCCCTTCCACCTGTGGGTTTATAAGCCTGCTTCTCCTCACACTCCCTGCCTGATCCTTATTGTTTCTTTGTGTCATGTTGGCGCTTGGTGTAGTCTGTTGTTCCTGTGTATTGTCTTCTTGTTTGTGTCCGTGTGGTATCCTCTATGTTTGGTTTGTCTCCATGTTGCTTTCCATGTGTCTGTCTGCACCTTTGTCTGTGAGCTTCTTTGCCATGTTATGCCTTAGTTCCTAGCTTGTTTCTGCTGTTCCTGTTTCCACCTCTGTGAGTTTCCTTGCCTTGTTCTCTGCCTGTGTTTGTGCCCTGCTCATGCCTTGTTCCGTTGCCTGAGTCCTAGCCTTAGTCTCTGATCTTGTTCTGTGTGTTGTTTCTAGTCAGTCTGTTTTGTACTTTGGCTTCTGTTTAACCTTCTTGCTTGGCATCCGTTTAGTCCTGTCTGTCTGTTTGTTCTGTACCTGCACATATTTACTTCTAGTCTGCTTGTCTCTGTCCCTTATCCTGTTGGTGCCTAGCATTGGCACTTCTGGCCCTTCTGGTCAGCTGCCACTGCTGGGGACTGCTCTGAGGTAGCACCGTGGCTGTTGGGGTCACCCAAACCTTACCATCAAAGGCTCTGTGAAGTGCACATGCCCGATGGCCACTTAGTTACGCCCCCTCGGAGCAAGCCCGGCAGTGGTCCAGTGGGTCCACTACCCGCTTTCCCCGCTCACCCGTTGGTGTAGGATCAGGCCATGGACTCCGCTGATATTTTGCCCTCTGTTTTATTGGTTTATGTGCAGGTCTTGTTTGTGGCTGTTCCTTTTTTTGTGTGTGGGAGTGTTTTTTCTTTACTTTTTTGGCCTAGCTCATGGTCCAGCCCAGAGCATCCGTTTGGCCTAGCTCATGGTCCAGCCCAGAGCATCTGTTTGGCCTAGCTCATGGTCCAGCCCAGAGCATCCGTTTGGTCTAGCTCATGGTCCAGCCCAGAGCATCCGTTTGGCCTAGCTCATGGTCCAGCCCAGAGCATCCGTTTGGCCTAGCCCATGGTCCCCCAAACCCTGGAGCATGGTCAACACGTTTGGCCTAGCTCATGGTCCAGCCCAGAGCATCCGTTTGGCCTAGCTCATGGTCCAGCCCAGAGCATCCGTTTGGCCTAGGTCATGGTCCAGCCCAGAGCATCCGTTTGGCCTAGCTCATGGTCCAGCCCAGAGCATCCGTTTGGCCTAGCTCATGGTCCAGCCCAGGGCATCCGTTTGGCCTAGCTCATGGTCCAGCCCAGAGCATCCGTTTTGGCCTAGCTCATGGTCCAGCCCAGAGCATCCGTTTTGACCTGCTCATGGTCCAGCCCAGAGCATCCATTTTGGCCTAGCTCATGGTCCAGCCCAGAGCATCCGTTTTGGCCTAGCTCATGGTCCAGCCCAGAGCATCCGTTTTGGCCTGGCTCATGGTCCAGCCCAGAGCATCCGTTTTGGCCTGGCTCATGGTCCAGCCCAGAGCATCCATTTTGGCCTAGCTCATGGTCCAGCCCAGAGCATCCATTTGGCCTAGCTCATGGTCCAGCCCAGAGCATCCGTTTGGCCTAGCTCATGGTCCAGCCCAGAGCATCCATTTTGGCCTAGCTCATGGTCCAGCCCAGAGCATCCGTTTTGAGGAGCTTAAGGTCTCGCCCAGAGCCGACTGAGTCCCCGTGGCTTACGGTCTCACCCTGAGCCTTCTGAGTTCCGTTGGCTTACGGTCTCACCCTTTCCATACTGTTTCCCGTGGCTTACGGTCTCGCCCTGAGCCTTCTGAGTCCCCGTGGCTTACGGTCTCACCCTGAGCCTTCTGAGTCCCCGTGGCTTACGGTCTCGCCCTGAGCCTACTGCGTCCCGATGGCTTACGGTCTCGGCCCTGAGCCTTTTGAGTCCCGTGGCTTACAGGTCTCGCCCTGAGCCTTCTGAGTCCCGTGGCTTACGATCTCGCCCTGAGCCTTCTGAGTCCCCGTGGCTTACGGTCTCGCCCTGAGCCTTCTGAGTCCCCGTGGCTTACGGTCTCGCGTGACTTCCCATCTGGATAGTCCCCGTCCTTACGGTTCTCTCGCCCTGAGCCTTCTGCGTCCCCATGGCTTACGGTCTCACCCCGAGCCTTCTGAGTCCCCGTGGCTTACGGTCTCGCCCTGAGCCTTCTGAGTCCCCGTGGCTTACTGTCTAGCCCTGGGTTCCCCTCCCATTTTGCCTAGTGCCCCGTTTGTTCCTCCTGTGTACCTCCATTTCCTAGGTATTCCCGGTACTGGCTGTGCAGCCTGTAGTTGGTTTTGGGGTTGCCCCCGGATTGTTTCAGTCCCCTGACCTAGGTGGAATTTCCATTTTGTGGATTGGAGGAGGAGGAGGGGGCTTAAGGAGGGGAGTACTGTCACGGTCTGTGCCACGTTCCTGTCCTTACGCTGCGGCCTCTGCTGCGAACCGCAGTCGTACCTATGTCCCTATCGCAGATCTGATTCCTGTTGCAGTGTCGCTGTGAGCGCTCCTGTAGCCGCTGCTTGCTCACCTGTGATGGCTGTGCAGCTTTCTCTTGCTGGCCATGCTGCTCCTCCATCTTGGCTGCTGCCCTATTCCTTGTAGCTCTATAGAGGGCGGCGGCCACATCTTCCCTTCCTTTATTCCCACAGTGTGCAGCGGGGTTGGGATTCCTCTGCCTATCCCCTTCCACGTGGGTTTATAAGCCTGCTTCTCCTCACACTCCCTGCCTTATCCTTGTTGTGTCTTGTTGTCATGTTGGCGCTTGGTGTAGTCTGTTGTTCCTGTGTATTGTCTTCTTGTTTGTGTCCTTGTGGTATCCTCTATGTTTGGTTTGTCTCCATGTTGCTTTCCATGTGTCTGTCTGCACCTTTGTCTGTGAGCTTCTTTGCCATGTTAATGCCTTAGTTCCTAGCTTGTTTCTGCTGTTCCTGTTTCCACGTCTGTGAGTTTCCTTGCCTTGTTCTTCTGCTGTGGTTTGTGCCCTGGTCATGGCTTGTTCCGTTGCCTGAGTCCTAGCCTTAGTCTCTGATCTTGTTCTGTGGTGTTGTTTCCAGCAGTCCTGTTTGTACTTTGGCTTCTGTTTAACCCTTCTTGTTAGCATCAGTTAAGTCCTGCCTGTCTGTTTGTTCTGTACCTGCACATATTTACTTCTAGTCTGCTTTGTCTCTGTCCCTTATCCTGTTGGTGCCTAGCATTGGCACTTCTGGCCTGTCTGGTCAGCTGCCACTGCTGGGGACTGCTCTGAGGTAGCACCTGGTGGTTGTTGGGGTCAGCCAACCTTACCATCAAAGGCTCTGTGAAGATGCACATGCCCAATGGCCACTTAGTTACGCCCCCTCGGAGAAAGCCCGGCAGTGGTCCAGTGGGTCCACTACCCGCTTTCCCCGCTCACCCGTTACTCAAACCCAACCATCCTTCCCTCCAGATCCCTCTCAGCTTCACAGTGACCTACTCATCCCCCTGAAGGAGTAATTCCTTAACCCTATACCTGGAGTCTCACTAGGGAGCCTGCTAGTTGATGTTTGAGGTACCATGTTATTCCAGTAAATGAGTGCATAAAAGAGTGGACATCTGTTTTCAGAAATATTACCTGTTCCATGGACCACACCAGAGAGGCAGAGGGAGATTAAAGGTGAATAAGTGGCTCAAAAATTGGTGTATGAAAGAGGGATTTGGGTTTTTGGAGAACTGGGCTGACTTCTGTCTTGGTAAAGACTCTATGCTAGGGACGGGCTGCACCTAAATGGGGAGGGTGCAACTGTATTGGGGGACAAAATAGCAAGGAAGTTGGAGGAATATTTAAACTAGGGACGGGGGGGGAGGGCAACTATAAAGATAGCATGCAAGATAGTGAAGATAGAGATCTGGGAATTAGGAATAAAACGGGGTGGAGTGGAGGGAGGGGGTGTAGCAATAGTTAAAAAGAACAGGGAGAAAGGAATAAAAACTGAAAAATCTCTAAATTGCATGCTGACCAATGCCAGGAGTCTGACCAACAAAATAAATTAATTAGAATTATTAATAGCTGAAGAAAAATATGACATAGTGGGGATAACTGAGACATGGCTGGACGAGAGCTATGATGCGGCCGGGGTAACTTCCCCCAGGGTTTTCAGTCTATTTAGAAGGGATCGTAAAGCCCGGGAAAAGGGGGGAGGTGTATGCTCTAATGAAAATCCTGTCTGAAGCCAACACGGCGGGAAGAGATAGGTACAGGTAATGAACATGTAGAATCATTTTGAGTAAATATACATGGGGGTAACAACAATAATATAATCCTAATAGGGGTCTGCTATGGGCACGCAAATATAACAGAACCCATGGAAGATGTACTCCTCAGGCAAATAGATGAGGCGGCTAACTAGAATGAGGTTGTTATTATGGGCGACTTTAACTACCCAGACATAAATTGGGAAACTAAAACCTGTAGCTCTCATAAAGGAAACAGGTTTTTGTCAATAACCAAAGATAATTACTAGGAATGAGCGATTATAATCGACAAAGCTGAAATCGGCACGGTTTTTAGGTTGATCGGAAATTTCTGATCACGTGATTTTTTTTGGTGAGAATCTGCTCATAATCTTTTAAACTTTCGCCCATTTTCGGCGCTTCCTGTCATTTTGGCGGCCAGCAAATCAGCCTTAGTGCATAGAGCAGGGTGAGTGGTGGGTGTGGACGTCATGACTGTGATGTGATGGTTGTCATTGGCTGGAAAAATCACATGACCTCGTTTTGCATAGAACAGCGTTTCCTGTTCTTCACCATTGTTTCAGTGTCTCTCATTAGAGCAGGATGTGTGCTAGATCTCTCTCAATACAGCTCAGCTCAGAGACACAGTCCTCTTTATTCATACAGACAACTATGCTTTTAGCTATGAACTTAAACAGGGAGAGATTAGAGAAATTTTTAAGTTCTTCAGGGGTGGGGGGGGGGGAACACAAGCAGGCAGGCAGGCTTTTGAAAGGAGAGTGTATATTGTGCAACCCAGACTCTGCTTTGAACCTGCACTGAAATGGCTTTTTTTTTATTTTGTGCAGCCCAGCTTTGTTCAAAGACCCACCTTGTACTTAAATTAGGATACAGAAATTTTCTAGTAACTGCTGTTGTATTTCATTGTGCAAACCCACCTTTTATTATCCATATAACTTTTAAATAAGTGTTTTTCACTTGGCGCAGCCCATTTTTGTTCAAAGACCCACCTTGGGACTTATATTAGGATACAGAAATTTGCTAGTAATTGCAGGTGTATTTCATAGGTGCAAAACCCACCTTTTATTATCTGTATAAATTTTGAATAGGTGTTTTTCACTTTGGCGCAGCCCATTTTTGTTCAAAGACCCACCTTGTACTGATATTAGGATACAGAAATTTGCTAGTAATTGCAGGTGTATTTCATAGGTGCAAAACCCACCTTTTATTATCCGTATAAATTTTTAAAAGGTGTTTTTCACTTTGACGCAGCCCATTTTTGTTCAAAGACCCACTCTGTACTTATATTAGGATACAAAAATTTGCTAGTAACTGCAGGTGTATTTCATAGGTGCAAAACCCACCTTTTATTATCCGTATATTTTAAATAGCTGTATTTCACTTTGGTGCCGCACAGTTTTGTTCAAAGAGCCACCTTGTATTTAAATTTGAATACCGAATTTTGTGGTAACTGCTGTTGTATTTCATTGGTGCAAAACCCACCTTTTCTTATCCGTATAACTTTTTAAAAAGCTGTTTTGCACTTTGGTTGCCCCAGTTTTTTCAAATAGCCACCTTTGTACTTAAATTTGGATACAGAAATTTTGTAGTTACTGTTGGTATATTTCATTTTGGGTGCAAAACCCCCGTTTGTTATCCGTTTAACTTTTAAAATACTGTATTGCACGTGGTGCGGCCCTAGTTTTTTTCAAATAGCCACGTTGTATGACAATTCTGGTAGAAAAATTTTCTAGTAACTGTTCTCGTTTGTCATTGCTGCAAAAAACGCAATTTCTCATCGGTGTAACTTCAGAATAGTTTAATTGCGCTCGGTGAATCTCAGTTTGGCGCAGACAGCGCGCTTGTATGATAGTTTGTTGAAAACTATCAATTACTAGTCCTACTGGGCAGTTGTAAATCCCTGGGACTGAAGGAAGAACACTGTTGATTTTGTCTTACGGTTCTTCCACCAGACCGCATTTCACAGGTATTCGCTAGAAACAATTCAGTTTCTAATCCCAGTTGGCTGTAGAAAATTAGAGGGATTTAAGAATAGCTGTGATTTGCCGTCTTTTAATAAGAGACTGTAAAAAACTCTTCCATACCCTCTTAAATTTTTATCTTTCTGAACATGGAGCGAAATGCAGGTGGTAAGTGAGCAAAGAGGGGGGTAGGACATGGAGGTAGAGGTACGAGAGAAGGTGCTCCTTCCAATGCTGGCGACAACATGCAAGCCAGCGGATTGACGGTTGCAGGACTGTCAGGCCTGTCATCGCTGGGTCAGGGCCCTGTGAATCTCAGTAACGAACAGTGTCGCCAATCTGTTCTTCAGTGGTTAATACAACCTGCATGCTGCGGTCCACGACAGGGATAGTCAATGTCCAGTTCAACTGAAATGGTGGTTGAAAGACTCCTTTTTCAGGCACTTTTTAAATCTGGGGGTCATGCAGGTTTGGGGCTCATGCTGTGGCCCAGGACAGGTATAGTCAATGTCCAGTTCAACTAAAATGGTGGTTGAAAGACTCCTTTTTCCGGCACTTTTTAATCTGTGGGTCAGACAGGTTTAAGGGTCATGCTGCGTTCCAGGACAGGGATAGTCAATGTCCAGTTCAACTAAAATGGTGGTTGAAAGACTCCTTTTTCCAGCACTTTTTAAATCTGGGGGTCATGCAGGTTTGGGGCTCATGCTGTGGCCCAGGACAGGTATAGTCAATGTCCAGTTCAACTAAAATGGTGGTTGAAAGACTCCTTTTTCTGGCACTTTTTAATCTGTGGGTCAGACAGGTTTAAGGGTCATGCTGCGTTCCAGGACAGGGATAGTCAATGTCCAGTTCAAGTAAAATGATGGTTCAAATAATACTGCCTTCTGGCACTTTTTAATTTGTGGGTCATGCAGGTTTAAGGGTCATGCTGTGGTACAAGACAGGGATAGTGAATAGTCTGTGAGTTTTTTTCTGTGACTCTTGTTGCCTAATTGTGTTGCCTAAGATGTAGCACGTATCCATTTTACTGTTGTGGATGTTAATTCCAGCTTCTCCAGCCCTGTTTGGGTGTAAGAATGAAGGTGTTGTTCCTCTCCCATAGACTTTAATGGTCATCGGCGATTATCTATTATCGGATATCGGCATGATAATTGACGATATCGACTATCGATCCGTTGACGATAGTTGACGCAATTGCTCATCACTAATAATTACCTTTCCCAAATGGTGCAGGAACTGACTAGAGGAAAGGCCCTTCTAGACTTAATATTCACTAATAGACCTGACAGAGTAATAAAGGTTCAGGTTGAGGGGAAATAGTACCATTTTTTAAAATTTAAATTTCCTTTTTTCCCTTAAATAGAGTTTTTATGGGGAAACCAAAAAAACCCTTAAATTTTTTGGGAAAGGGCTAATTTTTTTGTTGGGGGGCCCCTTAAACCCCGTATTGACTGGGAAAATTTGTTTAAAAATAACAGAGCAAATAAAAAAATGGATTTTTTAAAAACCCATCTTAGGCCCCCCCTTTTGGCGGTACATTCCTTATGGAAAAAAAATAATTAGAAACGGGAAAAACCCCAAATGTGGATCAACAAAATGTAAAGGAGGCAAAAAATTTAAAACCAAAAAGGGAAAGGCTTTTAAACTACTAAAAAGGGGGCAGTGAAAAGGCACAAAAAAAACTAAAAGGGGAAAACCAAAAATAAATTTATTGCCAAGAAATAAAAGAAACCCCAAAATTTTTTTTTAACCCCCCTTACCGCCAGAGCCTTTTTTGGGCCTCTTGACAGAGCCCCATTTTAAAAATCGGCAGGGTCCCCTTTATTTGAAAAATAACTTTTTGCACTTTAACCTTTCCATGTGCTTCAGAGATTTTTTCCTCGTGACACATTGGGTTTAAGTTAGTAAAAAATTTTGGCCCAAAAAAAATGCTTGTTTTTTTTTAAAAAATTATCAAAGTATGGGGAAAAAAATTTAAAAAAATGCCCAATTTCAAACTTAAAACCCCATTTCGCATCTAAGACAAAATAGTTTTTCCCACTCAAAAAGTTTATGACTAGATCTCCCATATGTCTTCTGTAGGTTGGAAAATCTTTTTTTTAAATGTTTTTTTTTTTACGAAAAAGGGGGCTTAAAAATTTTTAGTATTTAAATTTTCAAATTTTCAAGAAAATTTGCAATATAAAATTTTTTAGGGCCCAGTCCAGTTCTAACGTGAATGTTTGGACATTTTGGGTTACCCCCAAAAAGGGACTTCCTAAGAAACTCCCAACCCCTTAAAGTATTAAAAACATTTTTTTTGGAAGGGTTTTTTAACCCAAATTGGGTTATTTCACGGGAAAATTAAAGAAAAAGGGGAAGTGAAATTTAAAAAAATTCATTTTTTTTTCAGATTTTCATTTTATCCATTTTTCACAAAATCCCGTAAATGTGATCGGGGAAACCCAATTTAAAATATTGTTTCCCCTTTTCTGCCTTCTCAGAGAAATCCCATTGGGGGCCCTAGTCCCACTATTTCCTAAACCCCCCAAAGCCCCAGAATATGGGGAAAGCACAAATTATGGATTTTTGGGGTCTCTTTTTCTTTATGTTTTTATTTCGGCCATTTCGGGTTTGGCAGACACCCCTTAGGGTGCTAAATTTTAAATAAACCCCCCAAAAAAAAACCCCAAAATTGGGAACAAAACCCCTTTAAAAGGGAATAAAATCCAAGTTTTGTGGGGAGTATATCGAACCCCCCCCCCCCAAAGGTTTGTGTCACAACATTTTTTTAGCTTTGGGCGGGAAAAATGAAAAAAATTTTTTTTCCCAAAATCTGCAAAATTTTTGCTGAAAATGTTTTTTTTTTTCAAGGAATCCTGGGAAAAAAACACCCAAAATCTTATTACGCCAAATTTTTTTTCCCGTTCGGCAACCCCACATTGGGGGTGAACTGCCGTTTGGGCCCCATGGCCAAAGGGGTAAAGGGGGGGAGTGTTAATTGGCTTTTTGGGAAAGTAGATTTTGGTGGGGCCCCTGTTCCCTTTGCAAACCCCTAAAAGTACCAGAAAAGGTAAACCTTCAAGAAGTCACCACATTTTAGATTCAACCCCCCTCAGGGATCTCATCTGGTGGGTTTAAATTTTTTGGGGCCCCGGGGGGGTTCCCCTAGTTTTTTTTTTGCATTGGGCCCCCCCTGAAAATGGGGAACAAAAAAAGCAGTTCGGTTATTTTTTTTTTTGGGGTTCCCCTTTTACGGGGTTTCGCCGTGCAGTGTAAATGACATATAAATTTAATATGGGAATTGGTACAAATTTCAATTTATATAAATTTTATATAGTTTTTTTTTGTTTTTTTAAATTTTAAAACAATAGAAATAAAGGGCTATAAAAAAATTGTGTTTTTATATTGTTTTTATTTTTGACAGCCCCTAAAATTTTTTTAGTTTTTTCTTTTACACTGTTTTTGGGTTGTTTTTTTTTAGGATGAGTTACATTTTTATTATTTGGGGAACCCCTTATGGGGTCATATGATCTTTATCCCTTTTTTTAAAAAATTTTTTTGAGGCATTTTCAGCAAAATAAAAAATTCCTTGTAAATTTTTTTTTTAAATTTTTTTTTTTTAGCGGTCAAGGTTGGCCCGTAAAATGACATCTTGTACACTCAGGGGGGCGATTCGATTAAAAGCAATACCCAATTTTTTATATATTTTTTAAGTTTTTATGCTTTTACACAATAAAAAAAACTTTTTTTCAAAAAGGAAAAAAACGTTTTTTTTTCATCCCATTGTCTGAGAACCCCTAACTTTTTTATTTTTCCCTTTTATGGAGCTGTTTGGGGGTTTTTTTTTTTTTCGGGGTATTTTACATTTTTTTTTTAGTATAATTTTTGGGGGGGCAAGGGCCCTTTTTTATAACTTTAAAATTTCCCTTTTTTTGGGCCAGTGAAGAAAAAAACTGCAATTTCCCGTAGGTTTTTTATTTTTTAATTTTTTAAAAAAACCCCTCACCGTGCAGTACCATGCCCCTTGCTTTACCTCTGGGGCTTTTTATTTCACATACCCAATTTATATTGTTTTTTTTTTTTTTGAAAACACTTTTAAAAAAAAAAAAAAAATTTTTTTGTGTAAAAAAAAATTTTTTATGCATCACTGTCCTTTTGAAGCCATAACTTTTTTTTTTTTCCATATTCAGAGCTGTAAGTTTTTTTTTTTGCGGGGTAATGACTTTTAATTGGTACAAACCCTTTTGGGTTTATGTGGTTTTTTTTTATCCTTTTTTATTCCATTTTTATGTGCTTTCAGGGTGAACAAAGATCGCAATTCTGTTTACTGTTTTTTGTTTTTTTTCGTCTTCACCGTACGGGTTTAAATTTAAAGTGAACATTTAAAAGGGTGGAATTACGCAGCGGCGATTTCCAAATTGTGTACTTTAATTTATTTTTGATCTTTTTTTTGGGGGGGATTGGGGTTTTTTGAAGGGAAAAAGGGGGTGTACTGTTTTTTTTTTTTTTTTTGTGGGTTTTTGTTTTACTTTTTTTTTTAATTTTTCCCCCCTGGGGGTTTTGTAACAGCAATCATCAGATTGCCTTTTTATTGGGGAATTACAACACGGCCCTGGGGACGTCACCCCGACCCGCCCGGATGCTTTTAGAATGCTTTTTGGGGGGGCCCCGGTTTAAAAACCATAGCGGGATCTTGCCGTTTCTGGGGCCGGGTGGCAAGGGAAGCAGGAAACTCACCCCTCCACCTTTTAAAAATTTTTCGCGACCCCAGACAGGTCACGATAAAGAAGCGTTTTTTTCACCCGGGCCCGGGCTCACTTTTGGCCCGGGGTGATGCGCATAAAAATCAGCGGTAATTTTAAGTGGTTCCATGTCGCGATGTGAAACGGTTGCCCCCCAACCCGCCGATGGGATTTTATTCATTTGCCCTTTTTTCAGGAAAATCACTTTCCCCCTAAGTTCAAGTGAATTTAAAACAGGGGTTGGAAAATTTTTTTTTCCCCCCCGTATCCCAAATTAAAAAGCCCCTCTAATTAATATTGTTATTAAATTTCTGGGCAGCCAAAGCTCGAAATAACATGACCGAAACCTTCCGTTTAGGACTTTAAACTGCTTTAAACACATAAATTTCATTCCCCTTATACTTTTTTTAAACACATGACTCTTTTAAAACTCCTTTTTGGTTAATTTTGGGGGTCGCTAAAGACAAGTTATAAATTTTTCCCTTTTACGTATGAAGCATTGCTGGGTATGACACTTTTAAACTCTCCCCTGTAAATTCTTGGGGGGGGGAGGGGGCCCTTTAAACGGGGTTCTACAGACCCCTCATTGTTAAGGGAAAACGTGTGGAGATATATGATACTTCGTTTAAGGGGTTTTAAGCAGTAAAAGGGAGTTTTAAAAAATATCTGATGACTTAATAAGATTTAATTTATGAAAAAGACTTTTTGATGTTTTTTTCTTAAAAATTTCCCAAATTACCCTCCCCCCTTTAAAAACCCCAAAATTTTGTTCTTAAAGCTCCCCCTAATCGTGAAAGAAGATTGTGTCTTCCCTAAATGAACAAAGGAAAGGGGAAGGTCACTTCCTTAGACAGCAGGGGGGAACAGGGGGAGGGGTGTTGAAACCCCCTGAACCCTGTTTAGGCCTGCTCCCCAAAGGGGGGTAACCAAAACAACCGCCCGGGGCCTTCCTCGCAGAGCCTTTTTAAAGTAAGGAAAGCTGTTGACCAAGACCCCCAGGGCCACCCCAAGCATTTCCCCCCGAGGCTTATGGATTGTTTACCAAACCCCAAACCCTCAAAAAAATTCTGGAAAGTTGAAAGGAGGTGGCACTTTTTTAAAAAAAAACTATACCCTTTTAAGGGATCTCGGGTGTAATTTTTTAAACCTCTATTGATTTAATAATGTAATTTACCCCGTCCAATTTCCTTTGTTGATTGTTATCTGGGGGGGTTTAAATGATTCAAACCCGCTTTGACCCGATTCCCGGGTCGAATTTATCAGGGAAACCCCCCTTGGTTGTCCCCTCTTTTCATTTTTTTCCACCCCGACAAAAAAACATGTGAAAGGAAAAAGGGAAAAGTTATGATGGCTTAAATTGGGCGCGTCCCTTTCTTGAGGTGAAAAAATGCACCCCGGTGGGGCTTTCCCTTTAAGTTTCATTGGGTTGGGGGAAACAGGAGTTAAATTTGGTTTTGGTCAAAACTGGGCTCCGGAAAACTCTGACCCTGGGTTTTTGCACCCACACAAATTTAAAGGTTGTAACTTTTTAAACAAGGGCTGGGTCTGGGGGGAAAAACAATAGGATGGATTTTGTTTCAAATTTAATTTAAAAATTTTATTTAAAAATTTTCAAGGCTAAACATTCCTCATCAATGCTAGTGGAAACCTCCCTAATCTTGGGGAGGTGAGAAAGCTATCCCCCTTTGGGGGGTAGGCAGTGGGTGTCTGTGGGGATCCTGACAAATAGAGTGCAATTTTGGGGAGGGTTGGGCCAAGGGGAAAAGGTTTTTTTTGCTAGCTTTCAGCATTTTTTTTTCTTGAGTGGCCCTCATTCCCTTTTTACCCTTTTTTTCTTTTAAATTTGGGAAAGGTAGGGATGTGCAGGCCAGTCCGCTTTTACTAATTTTAAAAGGGCTTGGGGTTTTTCCCAGGAAGGCAGGTCCTTGGTTTAGATTTAATAACCTCAGGGATCCCAAAAACTGCATTTTCAAATTCCCGTTTAATAGTTTCTTCAAAATGGTTTTTACAGTCAAGTTTTGGGAATGGGTTCTTCGGCCCCCCTGTTTAATTTTTTCCCCACCACTAGAAATACTTGTATTTTACCCCTTTGGGAATTTTAAAGTGTTTAAACTGGATCGCTTTGGGAAAAATATTTGTGGGGACATGTATTTTCTCCCGCGTCGGGAAGGGGGGGACCTTTTGGCAGTTTTTTCCGGGGAAAAACCCCGCCTGATTTTTTTGTCCCGGGGCCCGGGGCGTGCTCATAAAATTGTAAAGTCCACCGGCCCGCCGTGTGTGAGGCCCCAGTGCGAGACTTATGCCATGGGGACTGGCCCAAAGTTTCGCCCCCCGAGGGTAGTGCGATCAAATGCGGTATAAAGTCCCCCGCGTCGCCAGTGTTGGGGGGCAGTGGGGGGACTTACGCAGTGGGGACTGGCCGAAACATCTTTTTCGATTAAAGACAGGCGGGAAAAACACGAAAATCTTTAAATTCGTCGGATTTGAACCCAAAATGCCCCTTTAAAGGCGTAAAACTTTCCCTTGAAAAAATAAAAACCAATTAAAAAATACAAAAATAAAAATTTTTCCAAAAATTTTAGAACGGCGCTTTTGGGAATTTGGATTTAAAAAATTGGGGAAATAAGAAATTCCAATTCTGTAAGGCTTTATTGGCGGAAAAAAACCACCAAATCAAAATAGGGCGACAGGCCCCTTTTAAAACCTATGGTAAAATATTGCCCAATCAAAATAAAAGGGGGCAGTTCAAAAATACAAAAAAAAGGCAGAAAAGAGCTTTTGGTTAGCAGCGGGGGTTTGGAAATCCGGGGCCAATCAGAATGGGAACGACGGGACCCATTAAAACCCAGGGAGAAGTTAAAACCCAATAAAATCAAGGGGACATTTAAAAAAACAGAAAAAATGAAAAAAAAGAGTGATTGGGTTTTAAATAGTGGTACCCGGCAATCAAACGCGAGCTACTTGTCCCATTGTATCTAAGAAGATGGGAGAAATAATTCTGGGGCGCTCCGCCGGCAGCATGGATAGGGTAAAAAAAATCATTTTTATTAAGGTAAAATTCATCTGAAAAAGGCTGAAATCCAAAAAATAAACCCAATTAAATCCCGAAAACCCTTTGTCGCGGACCGGGGCTACATCGGAATTGGGATTAAGAATTGCGGAAATACGAATTTAAATTGTTTAAGCTCTTTATTGGTCGGCATAAACCAGCCCAAAAAAATAGGAGCGACGGACCAATTCTAACCCATGGGGATATTTCCAAAAAGAATAGGAGCGACAGGGCCCATTATAACCAGGAAAATATTGACCAAAATTTTTCAAAGGCGGGGCATTCAAAATACAATAAAATGCAGAAAAGAGTGATGTTTTATAGGGGAGCTTGGCTATCCCGGCAACAGGCTCGAGTACTTCCTAATAGAGTTCATGGGGGAAAGAAAACAGAGCGAGCTCGTTTTGTGATTGGCTAACTTTAAAAAAGGGGGGGTTTTTGGACAATGGGAGGCGAGCGACTTCATGGGGTTTTTTAATGCAATCTGGAATAAAAAGTAATGGCCCCAAAACAAATGAAAGACTAAG